>CAUYLG010016433.1:0-34556 GCA_963573385.1 Cacajao melanocephalus
AAATTAGTTCAACCATTGTGGAAGACAGTGTGGCAATTCCTCAAGGATCTAGAACTAGAAATACCATTTGACCCAGCAATCCCATTACTGGGTATATACCCAAAGGATTATAAATCATTCTATTATAAAGACACATGCACATATATGTTTATTGCAGCACTATTCACAATAGCAAAGACCTGGAACCAACCCAAATGCACATCACTGATAGACTGGATAAAGAAAACATGGCACATATACACCATGGAATACTATGTGGCCATAAAAAAGAACAAGTTCATGTCCTTTGCAGGGACATGGATGAAGCTGGAAACTATCATTCTCAGCAAACTAACACAGGAACAGAAAAACACTGCATGTTCTCACTCATAAGTGGGAGTTGAACAGTGAGAACACATGGACATAGGGTGGGGCACATCACAACTGGGGCCTGTCCGGGGATGGTGGCATGGAGAGGGAGAGCATTAGGCAAATACCTAATGCATATGGGGCCTAAAATCTAGACAACTGGTTAATGGGTGCAGCAAACCACCATGGCACATGTATACCTATATAACGAATTTAAAGTTTAATTTAAAAAAAAGATAAGGAAACAAAAATAAGTCAGAAGGAGTCAAATCAGGACTGAAAGATGGATGCCTAATACTTTCCCATAGAAATTCTCACAAAATGTCTCTTGTTTGATAAGAGAAATAAGCAGAAGCATCGTCATAGTAGAGGAATCTCTGCTGAAGCTTTCTCGGGCATTTTTCTGCTAAAGCTTTGGTTAACATTCTCAAAACACTTTCGTAATAAGCAGATGTTGTCATTCTTCGAACCTCCTAAAAATCAAAAAGCAAAATATCTTGAGTAGCCCAAAAAGCTATTGTCATGATGTTTGCTCTTGACTGGTTTTACTCTGTTGGGACCACTTTCAGCTTTGGTGGCATTTGCTTTGGATTGTACAGGTAAAGCCACATTTCATTTCTTCATACAATTCTTGGAAGAAATATTTCAGGATCTTCATCCCACTTGTTTAAAATTTCCATTGAAAGCTATGTTCTTGTCTGCAGCTAATCTGGGCATAACAGTTTTAGTACCCATCAGGTGACAAGTTTACTCAACTTTAATTTTTCAGTCAGAATTATATAAGCTGAACCAATTGAGATGTCTGGTGTTGGCTATTGTTCGTGCTGTTGCTAATCATCAGTCCTCTTCAATTAAGGTGCAAACAAGATGAAATTTTGCCTTGCAAATTGATGTGGATGGTCTACTGCCACATGCTTCCTGTTCAGCATAATCTCATTCCCTTTTAAAGACAGTTATTTGTGTTCAAACTGCTGATTTATTTGGGGCATTGTCCTCATAAACATTATTTAAAGCATCAATGATTTCAGCAATCTTCCACCCACACTTCACCACAAATTTGATATTTGTTCTTGCTTCAGTTTTAGCAGAATTCAAGTTTTCCTGATAGAGGCTCTTTACAAACTGATGGCTTATCCTTCTTAGTGCCTCAAACTAGATCCTGTTAAGACGTGCTATAACAAGTTCATACAAGTTTATTTTGCCACAAAAAAAATTGAAATCTAGACGTAGTATTTTCATAATATGCATTTTCTATGAACTGTTTAAAGCCCCCTTTATAATGTGCTGGAGTGATGGCCTCTAAAACTCTTTGCTTGATTGTTATTTGAGAATTTTAGCCTTTCTTCCTAATAAATGAAAAACAACTTGGGTAGCTAAAATATTTTTGGATCTGTCTTTCCTCAGAGCATTGCTATTACATTTGCCTATTGCTAAGGAAAATGTTAAACTATTATGATTTTTCTTCATTATAGAAGGTGACTTGTACTTTCTACTCTGATACCTAATGACACATTTTTTAAAGCTTAATAATAGTTAAGGCATGTCTTGTTTATCATTCTATAATCTTTTTTTTTTACCTAGATGTGCTTTTCATTGTCCTGATTCAGTTATGCCATGAATTCAGGATTTTTTTTTCTTATTTTGTTTTTAATTATTTTTACTATCATTATGTGTTAAAAGCAAACTTTTTCAGTGCTGCAAAACAAATAGCACTCAAACATAAATTTTCTCAGCAAGGCAATTTTTACTTCTGTAGAAGGGTGTGTTTCCAGGATGAAGCAGAGAGCACACAGAACAAAGGAGAGCCAGGGTTTTTATTATCTCTTAACACAGCTTGTCCCTGTTACTGTGTCTTGCCTCCATTGGCAGGAGTTGGACCGCACAATCTAAGCTGAACCTGGTTGGCTAACCTGAAAAATGCAGGAATGCTATTACACCAGTGGAAAGGTGAGAAGATTAGTTTTGGTGGGAGAAGCCACTGTAATGGGAGGGGTAATTCACAGAGTGGGTAGCAGATGTGGAATGTGGGCTCTATAGATAAGGACTGGCAAGAAGGTTGTTTACCAGGGCAGCAGGAACACAGAGAGTAAGGAAGTGTGGCCTTGAAAGCGGGGAACAAAGGACAAGGAAACTTAAGCAAGCTAAACTTTTGAAGAAGAATTTCTTACTGTATTCAACATTATGTTCTTATATCCTGTAATTTAGCAACAAAGTTTTCTTTCATATATATGAGTTGTACATATTTTGTCTCTACTACTGCTTTGATCTCTTTGTCTTACATATTTACTGATTAAGACTTTCTTCCTTGAAATTATTTAATTCAACTTAAATTAACTTATTTAATTTTATTTTGTCACTCACTGTTTCTAGTTCATCTTTGTTTCATAAATGTGGAGTTTTGACCTCTGGTTGTTTCCTAAACTCTATAAATTGTTTTTATATCTCATTCTGATGTTCATTTCCTGGATTTAATCCCGTAACTTATTCAATTTGTACTTTTGTCAACATCAACAATGTAAAATAATAATGTGAAAATTTTTTTGTTTTAAATATGTTTTCTTTTCAACTGAATACTCTATATTTTCTATTCTATATTTCTTTCTCTTTAGGACGAGGGAAGAGGGCTATTGTACTTACCCAGTCATTCAGCTGCATCTTTTTGGTTTGTTCATGCTAAAGTGAGCTGATCTATGAGAAGTATGATGAATTTTTCCTCATTCAATTCCCACCTTATCTGAAACCTGCTTATCTTCCTCTGAGACAATTTGCCTAGTTAACAATAGTGTTTCACCCATGTTAACGTAGCTCATTCATATTACTATAACTTGAGGCCATCAGACTAATAGGGAAAAAGTTTACCTAGAGATTTGTATGATATTTTTAAAAGAGGGAGCTCCACTTTTTCATCAAAGATTTTATTGAATGTTATTAGAATTCACAACACGATGTGTATATATTCAGCACCAAAGCAGGATAACGTATTCTAAGTTAGTTACCTCATGATTCGGATAACGCTGTATTTTGCTTTAAAGCTATAGGTTTATTTCAATTCTACTTTTCATTTCCCATCCATTCATCTGTCCCTAGTGGTTCATTTTTTGTCAGAGACACAGAGACCCAATAAATTATGATTCAGCATATGTAGTAGAGACTAGAATTTGTAGTGTTCCAGTAATTGTTTTTTAAAATATTTTTTGCCTCTATACCCTTTTTGTAACTCCAATTATACATCTTTTATTAATATTGCCCATTTTATGATACTCTATTCATTTTTTTCAGTCTTTTTCTTTCTATGTTTTTAAAATTTTACTTTAAGTTTTCTCTGTGTTTTTATTTGGAGGCTTTATATTGACATGTGTTTAAATTCATTCTTCTCTCACCCACCACCCCACCCGCAGTGGCTAATCTGCTGTTAATCCCATCCAGTGTATTTCTCATCCCAGACATTGTATTTTTGATCTCTAGAAATTTGATTTGCATTTTTATGGTTTTTTAATTTCATATCTCCTACTACCTTCTTAAATGTATGTAATATATTTAAATAGCTGTTTTATTATTCTTGTGTATCAATCCTATCAGCTGTCACCTTTCAGGGTCTCTTTCTCTTGATTGATCCCCCACATGCCCCCCACACACCCCATTATGGATCACATTTTCCTGCTTCTTTGCTTGCTAGGTACATTTTGATTACATGTCAGAGATTGGAAATCTTATGATTGTACATATTTAAATATTGTAAATATTTTTAGGAATTTGTTCTGGGAAACAGATAAGTTACTTGAAAACAATCTGAACTTTTTGAAGCTTGTGTTTAAGCTTTGTCAGACTGATACAGAACAGTCTTTAGGGCTAACTTGGTTTCACTCTTGAGGCAATACTCTGCTAAGAATTTTACTTGACTGCATGTATGTTGAGGTCTTTCCATTTTAGTTTGTGAACTATCCCTAGTTCTGTGTGATCCTTAAACATTGTTTTACCCATTGCTTTATGCTGACTCTTCTCCCAGCCGTGAGTATTTACCCTGAACGCATGCATTTATCAGTACTTTGCTGTTGACTCAAGGCAAGTCCCCTGCACATCTGCTCAGTGTTACTACCCCTCCAATCCCCCAATCTCCACTTACCTTTGTCTTTTTCTCATGCCTTGTTTAGGATTTGGTCCCTGTCATTTTACCATGTCTGGAAGCAGAAGTCTTCTCACTATACAATTTAATGAAAATGTTTCAAAGACAACTTGTTTGGATCCAACTATTTTGCAGAAATGGTTACCAAAGGTAAAAGTGCAGCAATAAAGAGAAAAATCTCTGCGATCATCTTTAGTTCCTGGATGAAGGAAGAAAAGGGGAATAAGGAGGAATGCCTCTCAGCAGCATTATGTGTTCCTCACAGCTCTTTCTATCCCCCACTCTAATTTCCCCTCTACACCCTCTTATTTTACCCACCCCCAACTTTTTGCATGTAGATCTTACATATCTAACACATACGATGGGTGAGACTGCCCATGATGGTGATGGAAGCTAGAGAAAAAGTAAAAGATCCTTATTTTCACTGCAGTTGGTAGGAGAGGAGTTGAGGTGTGTTTGACTGTTGACTTTGGAATTGCATAGAGAGGCTTTGATGGCCTTTCCTTTATAGATCATCTAATGAATAATAGCTTAACTTGGGAATTCTAGTTTCTTCTCTGACATTAAACTCTTGAATCAGACAACATCCAAATAAATTACCATTGTAATTCTATCATCAGTACAGACATGCTCTGGGAACCATTTAAAGGATTAGAGCCACATCAGAACCTCCTTTAAGCACAATTTACTTTCTAAAGCAGTATCACCTTGATTGGTTAAATTAGTAGTTCCTAAAGAGGTCTCCTGATTTTAAATGAGTCACTCGTAATGTTTTGCAATAAGGCTTAATTTACTGATGCCTTCTTCTACAGTTCTGATTCACGGGTGTTTTCTAAAGTCCGATAGAATCATTGGTTCTCAAGAAAATAATACCACTTTGAAAATAAAGTAGAACACAGCTTGTCTTTCTATGCTCCATCTGTTCAACCTCATCTTATTAAATTCTAGGAAATCTACACACTGAGCTTTAAAATGCCATGTTGGACTCCTGAATTTTTTAAATATGTTATTTCTTTGATTGCATTTGTTGACATTTTAGTGTCAAAATATGAAGGTCTAAGTTCTAATTAGAGAAGCACTGGCCAGAGATCGTGCAACACTTGAGATTTTCACTAAATTCCCACGTTGAGAGTACCATAAAGCTGGATTTCTAAAGCAAGTATTTTATTTGGATGAAATTTGACTCAAGCTGGTCAGCATCAATCCTAAACTTGACCAATTCAAAGAGCAACCACTTAGACAATGTATGGCCTCATGCATAGTTACAAGATACGACTTAGGAATGATTTTAGTTATAGTTTGTTTCAGGGAAATAACATGGTTATTAGCAATATAAGCTTGGTCCTTTGATACCAGCATCAGGGTAATATTTAAACTACTTTTAACATACATAGACACACACACACACACACACACACACACCATGAGCATTCTTTTCTGAAATACTTTAAAGAGATGATGATGCACTGGGTTTACAGAGAAAAGATGCAAAGATAGAAAACGTCAATATTTAGCTTTATACTCAATGATAACCCCTTATACTAATGATAGTCTATTTTCTCTTGGTGGACATTAATCAGTCTATCAGAAGTTACCTATGATATGAAAGCATTATAGAGCACTAGGCCTTAAAGAAGTCATTAAAATCATCTCTAGTCCAATTTTCTCTCTTGACAAATGACATCCCAAGGCCAGCCTAAATTCAGATAGATAAACCTGAAAAGCAATGGAGTTAAGACCAGGTCTTCCAACTCCCAGTCCAGTGCTCTCTCCCCCTGCACTAACCAGGGTGGGGAGAAAGTATGTATTCAAAGGAATGACAGCTGAGTCATTGTACTGATGATGAATACTGTACAACTAAGAGCAGTCTCAGTCATGGGAGTAAAGATGCATTTTTCTGCTATTCTGCACATTTCTAAATCAGCACAAGTTATATTGGCTACAATAAATTTTATTTAAAATTGATTGAGCAAAGCTTTCATGGTAGTCTATCTAATTAAAAAATATATTTGAAAAAATAACAATTCTATACTTGGATTGAGATTTTTTAGAGAGTTCACAAAAATATCTTATTTGAGAAATATTTGTAGCAAGTCTTGGAATTCAGATACAATTTCATTATGGCAGCATTATTATGCTTGTTTATTTTTAGATTTAGGACACATTTGTTGTGAGAGAGGGAGCGTGTGTCTGTGTGTGTGTGTGTGTGTGTGTGTGTGTATGTGTGATGATAGCTCAGAATTGATCATTCATATAGTTTAGGTTCTCACATTATGCAAATCTTGTGGCCAGGCATGTGGTAGCAATGCCTGGTAGTATAGTGGTCTTTACTTTTGGCTTCTTCAATCAATTGAACTGGCCGTCATAACCCTATGACCTAGCCAACCCCTTATTATTTCAGAGAAAATTCTGACTTAGTTTTAACATTCAACTAGTGGTTGTGATGGATAATTTTAAGTATCAATTTGACTGGGCCATTGAGTACTCAGATATGTGCTCAGACATTATTTCAGATGTTAATGTTATTTCAAATATTTTTGGATGAGATAAACATTTTAATTTGTAGACTAAGTAAAGCGGATTTTCCTTCCTAATGTGGGTGGATCTTATTCAATCACTTGAAGGTCTCAGTAGAATTTAAAAGGTTAACCTTCCTCCAAGTAAGATAATTCTTCCTTCCTGACAACCTTCAAACTGAGATATGAGCTTTTTGCTGTCCTTTATTCTAATGGAGACATCAGCTCTATTCTTGAGAATTACCAACATCAACAATCATTTGAGCCAATTCATTATTTCTCCTAACGATTCTGTTTCTCTGAAGAAGCATATATATATATATATATATAAATATATATAAATATATTTATATATATATTTATATATATATTTATATATATATGTAAGCCTATATATATTTATATATATATTTGAAGAAAACATTATATATATATTTGAAGAAAACATTATATATATATAGAAAAGAAAACATTATATATATATTATATATATTTATATATTATATATATATTTATATATTATATATATATAAATTTTCCAAAATATGAAAGGTGGATTTTGAATGACAAGCTTGAAAATTAAGCAGTAAGACAAATTTCTAGCTTGTCATGAGAAATAAAATTATTAGCCTAAAAATTTTAGAACAGATTAATTTCAGCAAAAATATAAAATGGAGTTCATTTACTCATATGTAACAAGATAGGCAAGAAGAATGCTTAAGAAGCAAAAATTAGGGACAAAAAAGTATATTTATTAAAATACAGTAGTTGAAATTTGAACATGTCAAATAATTAGAAGATAAAGTTGAATAAATCCCCAGGAAAGTAAAACAAGAGCAAAGAATTAACAATTAAGAGATGAAGTAAATCTAGATTGCTTCCCTCTTTCCTCCTCTCCCCTGCTTTGTCCACATAAACCTTACGCATTATCTATACTCAATTCAAAGTCCCAAAGTCATCCTGCACTCACCGCCACCACCACCACCTTTCCAATTCCCCTCAGAATGGACTAGATGTCTCTCTCTTTCCACACTAGCCTGCTCATGCCTTAGCTATGCCATTTGGTGCTGCTCTACAATGATCTTTCCTAAGATGAAGATTATGAGGACAGAGAATGTGTCTTATTCACCTTTGTATCACTAGCATCTATCACCATGCCTCGTACACAGCAGACATGTAATAAATGCAACAGAATCTTCATTTGAAAATATGGAGAGTAATGCCAAGCCTGTGAGTGCTATTATGAGGGTTAAAGATAACGCTAGGAAGCATTCAGCACAGATTTTGGTCCATATAGTAAGTGCTCAACAAATCAAAATGAACAGTGTGGTTGTTATTGGAACTGGTAGTGATAGCAAAATTGAACACAGAAAAGGGATGATTTAATGGGATGTGGTAATAGTAGTAGTAAGTGCTATTAGTATCTGCTAGTAGTAACTGTGCTAATTGGAGAGACAGATATGGAAAAGGAATAAAAGTAGTGCTTGTCAGGGGGTCAGCATATTCCATAAGAGGGGACATCCATTAGGGAGATAATAAAAGGAAGGAAGATGATCCCTGATCTCTGCCTTTCTTGTGCCTTTGGACCTGATACTTGCGGAAACATGTCACGTTCTGGGTTTCTATTATTTACATCCTACCAAAGCCTCGGCTACCCTCTCTAAAGTCTATGATGAGAAATCTTGCTTTTATTGTGACACTATAGTAGAAGAACCTTAGGAAGCAGTGTTTATTACCAGTGTGAATCTTTACCAAGTAGCTGTATGTCTGTTCTGCTTCCACTCATACCAACTCTTGGTGCTGGTTCACCCCTCACAGTTTGCTCTGTCCCCAAACATGTAACCAAGTCATTTATAGCTAAATCTTGACTTACAATATCTTGAAGTCTTAGTATATCAAAGAATATGCCTACTTCAAGTATAATAATGCACTTGTCACTTTATAAACTGTCTGTTCATAAAATAGAGACAACGATCTTAGAGAAGAAAGTAAGGGAGTTAGAAAGTTAAACTTTGTGGGGAAGTGTTCATTTCAATTCAACAGTATCTATTTAATTTCCATTGTCTACTGGGTACTCCACTAGATGCTACATAGGATACTAAGATAAATCTGACATTCTGATTCTCAAATCACTTAAAATTGTGTTAAATAAAATGAAGTTCAAGCATTTTATTGAAAAGAACCTGACTTCCAAAACTCATGTCTTAGCTTAATAGCTATTGTAATGTGTTGTCATTTAACATAAGTAAGTAACTCAGTATAAGCAGCAAGAAAACTTTCCCAATTGTACAGAGACTTTTAAGCCCTAGAGAAACGCAGCACTTTGAGGAATAATACTTTATTAGTTCAAAAGTACCTAGCCATTTGCCACTTATGTGTGGCACATACATTCTTCCTTACTTATAAACTTGTATACAGAAAGGCTGGAATCCCTGAATAAGCATACACAACTTTCTAACAGTTATTTGTCTTCAGAAGTCCTTCTAGGTCCATATTAATAATGACAGAAATTTCACTAGTTCATAACTATCTCAGATAAGACCAGTTATCCTCTTTACCTCTTTAATTCGTCTCCTCTAACTTGCCAAATTAACAAGTTGAATTCTTTTGAAATTCCACATGTAAGCCTCTGACATTTGTGCCTGCAATGTTAGCCCTACTGTTATTTCTAGGCCAACCTTTACTAAGGTAGGAGTACTTACGAAACCTCAGAATGCTACCCACTTTCTCTTCTGCCCTTCACAACACACACATACATAGGCACACACCCTCTATAATCTTTAAGAGTGATATAGTATTATAGGATCTAATTGAATTATTCTTGACACTATCTAAGTGATGGTCATTCGGGCCTCATCTCATCTCAGATGCATTTTCTAACTTGCTACACACAGTGCTTTCTGCATTGCAATGTTTCTGTTCTTATTAATAAATTATTGGTCTCTGTTCTAGTCTCTGTTTTAGGGAGCTGATCCATTTCCTACCCTGGTCTCATTCATATGCCTCTGTTTGAAAACTTTTTTGTCTCATAGTAAGTACTTCTTAGAGTAATAAAGCTATTCAAAGTAACTTTCATAGAATTATAAAAGGACCCCTGGAAAAGTAAAACAATAAAATAAAAAGGCCAGTTTTTTTATTATGGAATTGATTTAGCTTGCAAAATAGTCACTCTATTGATCTTATTTTTCTAAAATCCCAAAGAGTCTGAATTGCAGAACAAAGCTGGTCCTGGAGTTTTTACTACAAGACTATGGCCTATAATTCACACCTAGAACAGTCTCATCAACATGCCATGATATAATAAATCTGACTTCATTTGTGGCCTTGATAGCACTTTAATTTCTTCATATTATAAATGATGCCTTTCAATTTCTTGCTTACCAGGCAAAGCTCCTGTTTGCTGACATCTGAAACATTCTGCCTCGTCAGCTGGTGACCACTGCCACCAGCCTCATGGCTCTTCAGCGAGAGGCCTGCCGTATGTTTGCAATATTTTGTCTATTCTCTGGGAAGTGAGTTGCAAGACCCAGGAGCAAACTTGTGAGGAAAAAAGGGAGCAGAGATGCATTTACCCATCTTAGACTGCCCAGGCTGCCCTAACAAAATGCCACAGACTAGGTGACTTAAAGAACAGTTCTAAAGCCAGAAGTTCAGGATGAAGGCGTTATCAGCGACAGTGTCTGGAAAAGGCTCATTTCTTGGGTTGCAGATGGCCTTACCGTGTCCTCACAGGGAACAGAGAGAGCTCTGGCCTCTCTTCCTCTGCTTACAAGAGCACTTGCCCTATCAGATTAGGGCTCTATTCTTATAACCTCATTTAACCGTTATCACCGTCTCAAAAACCCTATCTCCAAATTTAGTGACAATTGTGGGCTAGGGCTTCAACATATGAACATAAGGGAGAAGGGGCACACAATTTGTCCCATAGAAACACCTAAGAGATAAAACAAGAGAGATGACTGAGAAAAAATAAATTGTCAAAGGTAATATTTCCAGGTTTCTTTTTTTACTTTTATTTTAAACTCAGGGTTACAAATGCAGGTTTGTTACATAAGTAAACTTGTGTCATAGGAGTTGTACAGATTATTTAATCACCCAAGTATTAAGCATAGTATCCATTAGTTATTTTTCTGATTCTCTCCTTCCTTCCACCCTCCAGCCTCTAAAAGGCCCCAGTATGTATTGTTCCCCTCTACATGTTCATGCATTCTCATCATTTAGCTCCCACTTATAAATAGGAATGTATGATATTTGGTTTTCTGTTCCTTTGTTAGTTTGCTAAAAATAATGGCCTCCAGCTCCATCCATGTCCCTGCAAAGGACATGATCTCATTCATTTTTATGGCTGCATAGTATTCCATGACATATATGTACCACATTTTCTTTATCCAGTTTATTATTGATGGGCATTTAGGTTGATTCCATATCTTTGCTATTGTGAGTAGTGCTGCAATAAACATATGTGTGTATGTGTCTTTGCAACAGAATGATTTAAATTACAGGGTATAAACCCAAAGCAATATTTGAGTTTTTCTATAATGCAGTAAACAAATGAGAAAGTAATGTTATAAACAAAAAAGAAATGTATGTATCCTACAAAAAAAATAGTAAAACAATGCAGGCTCAGTCATTGTCAGATGAAACAGAAAGTCACATGTTAACATATGTCCCTCCATGGCTGAGTGTAAACTGCAAAGGTGAGTGTGTTGTATGTGAAAGGTCTGAATGCCTAGAGATTTTTCTCTCAAGGTTTGTAGGTAGTTGTATTGCAGGTTATAACTCATTATCTGCAATCCAGCTATTGTTACAGAAAACACATGTCTTCCTAGAGCTGCGTAAATATCCATTCCCTCAGTCCAGATATCTCCAACTTGTTCTAGGGGCCACAGGGACAAGGGAACTCAGAAAAGGGAAAGAGAGAATAGGAGAAAGGGAGGGGAAGAAGGAAAAAAGAGAAGCAGAACCTCTATGGCCAATTTCTACTCCTAGCACTAAACAAACTCATTTCCTGAAAGATATAGAATAGTTCAAGGTTATTAACTAGTGGAAATGTGACCTTGCAGGACCAGAATACAGCTGCAGTGACAATTATTAATCATGATGAGAATGATCTATATATTCTGGCCAAAAGTTAAATATGCTTACACAATTTAAAACTATGTCTACAAAATCTTTGATTCTTCTCTGAAAGGTGAGGGAGGTCTCATTTCTCTTCCCTTGAATGAAAACTGTGATGGTGATTTGCTTTTAATAAAGAGATCATGGTAGAAGTAACAGTAAATGGCTTTCAGGCCTAGATCATACAAGGCATTGTGGCTCCCTTGCACTTTCTTCAGATCATCCTCCCTGGGAGGAGCCAGCTGTCATGCTAATGGGACACACCAACAGCCCTAAGAAGAGTGCCCCTGAGGAACTGAGACCTCCTGCCAAATGCCAGCAAGAAACTGAAGCCTGCTACTGACAGTCCTGTGAGTGAGGCATCTTGGAAGCAGATCTTCCCATCCCCATTTATCCTTCAGATTATCTTAACTGTGCTCTCATGAAAGACCCACTTAAACTGTTCCTGAATTCCTCATCTACAGAAACTGAGACCATGATTGTTTGTTGTTTTAAGCTTCTAAGTTTAAACTGCCAAATTTACTAAATGAAAGAGTAAATATTTGTTATTTTAAGCTGCAGTGATATCTAATATATATAACAAATTTTATATATATATATATAATTAATATATATTTATTAGTCATATGCCTGAGTCTGTTCAGGCATCAATAACAAAATACAATAAACTAGGTAGCTTACAAACAACAGAAATTTATTTCTTACAGTTCTTGAGGCTGAAAGTTCAAGGCACCAGCAGATTGGGTGTCTAGTGAGGTTCTTGGTTCCCAGAATGGCAGCTCCTTGCTGTATCATTACATGGTGGAAAGGGAGACGACAGGTCTCTGAGGCATGTTATATAGGGGCACTATTCCCATTAATGAGGGCTCCACTTTCAGTTTAAGCACTTCCCAAAGGTCTCATCTCTTAATATCATCACATTGGTGGTTAGGATTCAACATACGAATTTTGAAGATACACATTCAATTCATAACAATATTTAATATATCTAATAACTAATATAGAGTATATATTTAGTAATATAAAATATCTAATAACTAATATAATAGCTAATATTTAAAAGAAGGAAAGTTAATTGTATACTGAATGGCAAAGCATTGATCAGGTTTCATTTGTGTTTCTGTTATCAGCTCCACACATGTATTTAACCGAATCATTCTGCTTTCATCCCAGTCAATGGTGCCTGTCAGTGGATGAAAATGTGACTAAATTTAACACATCCTTGAAACTTTTGCCTTTGATTTTTGTAACAGAAACCTTAGCCCAGTCAATGAGAATCAAGCCACAGTGTAAACAAATTAAAATTCATAGTAGGAAAAAACGATTTTCTCCTGTTCAAATTCTTTTATTAGTTATAAAACAAGCCTGTCTTCAGTTTTCAACAACCCAATGTATATGATCTTTAGGTCAAGGATAACTATATTACTATAGTAACTAACTTCACATTAGGAGATATTTGGAATTAGAAAAAGAATAACTAGGAATTGGCTTCATATGAACCCTGATTGAAATAGACTGATAGGTTCCAAATATGTAAGGCCAAGGATATTTTTCTAGTAAAACAATATAGAGAAAAAATGATAAATTCAAAGCAGATCCTTGTCCCACCCACAGATCATCCCCTAGGATACTTCAGTAATATGGGGACCTGTAACATAATCATTTTCTACTCCCTCAGAAAAGATTAAAAAGGTCTGGCATCATTAGATCTGTTTGGCTGGTCTTAAGAGTTAAAAGCCCTGGATTAGAAATTCTTGAGCAGTTAGAAAGATGAGCAAAGCCCTGTTCTAAGGGCTAATCTAATAAGAAGTTTACCGTATTACCTGATTTTTTTTTAGAAATATCAAAATATATTGCTCCCTTTTGCCTTTTAAGGACATTAAATGCTAACTTGAGCTACTGAAGCCTTCCAGGCATCTTTTTTATATGTGACTAAGTCTAAGGTTTAATGTCCAAAGGCCAGATCATTTATCAGGCCATTCTCCAGCAAGAAAGCTAGCAGAAACAAAGAGCATTTTGGGTAAACTGTGAAGATGGCAAGAAAAGCAGGCAAGGAGATTGTTGCTTAAGGTAGTGGTTCCAAATCCTGCCACTGCCAATCTACAACCAAGTATTCCCTGAACCAGGGTCAAGTAAAAAGCATAAGGTAGACAATTGCTTTTATAAGTAGAAAAATCTATTCTATTGTTTTAATATAGTCTTTTAATATGACTTTTTAATCTCTTGTATTTGTTAGGGTGTTACAATATCCTTTGGGATATAAAACAATTTTACTTGTATGTTTTTTAAGTGTTCTTAGTCTGTAAAATAAAATATAACAGCTTTTTGTGCTGCTACCTCATACAATCTTAGAGATGATTAATCAGATCCATGAGTCTGAAAATGATTGGCTGGTACTGAAAATTATGAATGAGCATGTATTTGTTTGTTCTCAACCTGCTATGAAGAAATACTCAAGACTGAATAATTTATAAAGGAAAGAGGTATAATTGACTCACAGTTATGCTTTGCTGGGAGGCCTCAGAAACTTACAATCATGGCAGAAGGCAAAGGAAAAGCAGGCACCATCTTCACAGGGTAGCAGGACAGCATGAGTGCAAGCAGGGGAAATA
The DNA here is from genome assembly GCA_963573385.1 of Cacajao melanocephalus. Lineage (NCBI taxonomy): Eukaryota > Metazoa > Chordata > Mammalia > Primates > Pitheciidae > Cacajao > Cacajao melanocephalus. Next base: position 14,718 of record CAUYLG010016433.1, read on the forward strand.
CCATGCTTATAAAACCATCAGATTTCATGATAACTCATGAAACTGCCCCCATGATCCAATTACCTCCACCTGGTCCTGCCCTTAACACATGGGGATTATAGGGGTTACAATTCAAGGTAAGATTTGTGTGGGGACACAGAGTAAAACCATATCAGAATGAATGAATGAATGAATGAAGCAGTCCATTAACCAGTGAATGAATGCAAGCAACAATGGTGATATGGAGTTGCTGGGAGCTAAGGATGGGATCAGAATTGGGTGGACAGAGGAAACTATAATTATCAGAGCCCTCTTTGGAATAAGATGTTGTGAAGCATCACTAAGGACACAGTTTGCCTCTATAAACTTTACCAAAGACACAAATCTTATAATATGTAAACTACATTTATCTGATTCCAAGCGTCTCTCATCTGCCCTGAAACAAGGCATTTGGAAATTAAATCTGGGGTTATGGATTCCAGGGATACAAAACAGAAGCAGTCTTCAGAGCCTTCCAGACCACTTACTTCCACACACTTTGAGAATATATTATGCAACATTCCAAAAGGTATTCAGTGTAACTTTTCAAGTCATTCCACCCAAAAAGAACCTCCTGTCAGTTAATGCCCTTTGCGGCTTCTTTCAGAAACTTTAAGCAGAAGCAGCATTTCCATGAAGCACTTCAAAACAGTCAGAGCACTGATAATACCAACAAGAAGAAGCTAACAGTTATTGAATACCTACTACATATAGGGCACTTTTCTAAGCACTTTCTATATATTGAGACATTTAATCAATCATCCTAACAACCCTATAAGAAAAGTTTTAATTACTAACTTTAGACTTCTACTACAGCACAAGACTATTAAATTATATCTATTTTTTTCTTTTATGTACTGTTCATACAATGAGTTTTATCTGATTTCTCCCCTAAATTTCAAAGCTGTTCTCACTTTACCCCTTTTTTTAAATTTAGCTCATCCTCATCTCTGGGACAGAAAGAATCTGTGCTGGTCACAGGAACTTTCAGGAACTTTAAGGCATAGCTTGGAGAACTAAAACCCAGGTAGCCTGGCTTCTGCTCCTTCTCTATTTTTCTGATCCCCAAGAATTACGCCTTTCTCTTATTCCTACTGGTTAAACTCTGGCTGTCTGATTATTTTTATTGTCTAAGTCTTTCCTTTGGTTTCTTGGATGGTTTCTCAGTTTTTATGAGATGAAAATAGTCACAGTTCTGCCCTAAAATGCAGTAACTTGTCCCCAATAATTGCAGTTGTTCTTCTCTTATGTCAACTACTGACCTGCCTGAATTTCTGCCTGCTGTCAGTTTTTTGGAGCAATCACTCTTCCTTTCCCAGGAGGTTGATCTAATCTCCAAGACTTTTTTCATTCCCATATGTCTCCTTATTTTTCTTAAGACTAAATCCCTCAAAATCAATAGCCCTTGACTAATTTCCCTTACTGAATATGCACAGGTTTATTAGTTTGCTGTTTTTTAATTTAATATTAAATATTCATTTCAATATTCTAGCAGATGATTCTCATGAGAAAGTTAACTCTCCCCAGGTAACTGTGCTTGTTCCATGCTGTCTTGTCTTTGGTTAGATTATAATAAAATTCAATTGTTTTATGGTTGGGAAAATTGCCAGGAAAGACAGTAAGAATTACATATATTTTGAGATTAATTATAAATGTAAAATATTGTCAATTGGGGTAGGGTTTCATAGTAATAATTTTAACAACTTATTTTAAAGTCATTTAGATAAACAGAGAGATAATATGAATACCCATTATTTTCATGTTTATTACTTTACAAATATGCATGCTAGTAAAGTTTGGATCAGCTTTTCAGAAGTGATTCAAGCGATTTAAGATTCAAGTAAAAGCTCAGTGAAGAAAGACTGGCAGTCCTTTGGAGATGTTTATCATGTCAAAATAGATATTGGTATGTCTTTGTCTCAGGTCAGCCCAAGACAGATTTCTGGCTCTTCCCTTTGTAATCAGTTAGTAATTGATCAACTTCAATATCTCATAATGTAAGATGTTCCACTCCAATTATCCAAGGCACACCCGGAAAGGTGTTAGAAAGATAATTATGGAAGCACGGGTGAAAGAAAAGGAAGAGTGAAGGAAAGTTAGCAGAAAATAAGAATGGGAGAAAGACAGAAAAATGAAAGCATTGCAAGAACAGTTGCCTACAAGAAAAAAAAAAAAAAAGATGAGTGAGAGAAAAGAAATTAAAGATGCTTCTAGGGATCACAAGAAATGAAAACAAAGAAGTTCGAGGAATTAACGTGATATGGTTGGCTCTCTGTCCCCAACCAAAACTCATCTTGAATTGTACTCCCACAATTCCCACATGTTGTGGGAAGGACCCAGTGGGAGATAATTTGAATCATTTGGGTGGTTTCCCCAGTACTGTTCTCATAGTAGTGAATAAATCCCAAGAGATCTGATGGTCTTATCAGGGGTTTGCACTTTCACATCTTCCTCATTGTTCTCTTGCTGTCACCATGTAAGAAGTGTCTTTCACCTCCCACCATAATTCTGAGACCTCCCCAGCCATATGGAACTTACTGTAAGTCCAATTAAACCTCTTTTTCTTCCCAGTTTCGGGTATGCCTTTATCAGCAGTGTGAAAATGGTCTAATACAGTAAATTGGTACCAGAAGAGTGGGGCATTGATGAAAACATACCCAAAAATATGAAAGTGACTTTGGAACTGGTTATCAGGCAGAGGCTGGAACAGATTGGAGGGCTCAGAAGAAGACAGGAACATGTGGGAAAGTTTGAAACCCTCTAGAGACTTGTTGAATGGCTTTGACAAAAATGCTCATAGTGATGTGAACAATGAGGTCCAGGCTGAGGTGTTCTCAGATAGAGATGATAAACTCGTTGGAAACTGAAGTAAAGGTGACCCTGTTATGCTTTAGCAAAGAGACTGGCAGTATTTTTCCCCTGCCCTAGAGATTTGTGGAACTTTGAACTTGAGAGATATGATTTAGTGTTTCTGGTAGAGGAAATTTCTAAGCAGCAAAACATTCAAAAGGTGACTTGGGTGCTGTTAAAAGCATTCTGATTTAAAAGGGAAACAGAGCATAAAAGTTGAGAAAATTTGCAGTCTGACAATGCAGTAGAAAAGAAAAACCCATTTTTTGAGGAAAAATTCAAGCTGGCTGCAGAAATTTGCATAAATAACAAGGAGCCGAATGTTAATCCCCAACACAATGGTGAAAATGTCTCCAGGGCATGTCACAGGTCTTCATGGCAACCCTTCCCATCACAGACCTGAAGCCTAGGAGAGAAAAATGGTTTTGTGGGCAAGGCCAAGAGTTCCCATGTTATGTGCAGCCTAGGGACTTGGGGCCACTCCAGCTATTGCTAAAAGGGGCCAGGGTACAGCTCTGCCCATGGTTACAGAGGATGCAAGCTCTAAACCTTGACAGCTTCCACGTGGTGTTGAGCCTGCAGATACACAGAAGTCAATAATTGAGGTTTCGGAACCTCCACCTAGATTTCAGAAGATATACTGAAATGCCTGGATGCCCAGGCAAAAGTTTGCTGCAGGGGCAGGGCCCTCATGGAGACCCTCTGCTAGGGCAGTGCAGAAGGGAAATGTGTGTTCAGAGCCCCCACACAGAGTCCCTACTGGGGAATCACTTAGTGGAACTCTGAGAAGAGGGCCACAATCCTCCAGACTCCAGAATAGTAGATCCACTGACAGACAGCTTGCACTGTGCACCTAGAAAAGCTGCAAACACTCAATGCCAGCTGTGAAAGCAGTCAGGAGCAGAGGGCTATACCCTGCAAAGTAATAGGGGTGGAGGTGTCCAAGATCATGGGAACCTACCTCTTGCATCAGTATGACTTGAATGTGAGACATGGAGTCAACGGAGATTATTTTGGAACTTTAGAATTTGTCTACACCACTGGATTTCATACTGGCATGGGAACTGTAACCCCTTTGTTTGGCCAATTTCTCCCATTTGAAATGGCTGTATTCACCAAATACCTGTACCCCCATTGTATCCATGAAGTAACTACCCTGCTTTTGATTTTACAGGGTCATAGGTGGAAGGGACTTGCCTTGTCTCAGATGAGACTTTGGACTGTGGACTTTTGAGTTAATGCTGAAATGAGTTAAGACTTTGGGGGACTGTAGGAAGGCATGATTTGTTTTGAAATGTGAGGACATGAGATTTGGGAGGGGCCAGGGGCAGAATGATGTGGTTTGGCTCTAGGTCCCCACCCAAATCTCATCTTGAATTGTACTTCCATAATTCCCACATGTTGTGGAAGGGACCTGATGGAAGATAATTTGGATCATGGCTGTGGTTTCCCCATACTGTTCTCATGGTAGTAAATAACTCTCACGAGATCTGATGGTTTTATCAGGGGTTTCTGCTTTTGCATCTTGCTAATTTTTCTCTTGCTACTGCCATGTAAGAAGTGCCTTTCACCTCTCACCAGGATTCTGAGACCTCCCCAGCCATGCGGAACTGTAAGTCCAATTAAACCTCTTTTTCTTGCCAGTCTTGGATATGTCTTTATCAGCAGTGTGAAAATGGACTAATACATAAGGTGACCTTAGAAAGAGACGAAATAGAATATGATGAGCCTAATTCATTCATTTATTGAGAATCCTTGATGTACTATGTGCTAAGCATCATGACAGATCTTTTCTATAAGGTAAAATAAAATATTATTTCAGATGTCAAAAGACAATCTGTTGTAAACATTAGTTCTAGCCATGAATGAACCTGAAATATTCTCATTAGTTAGATGTTGCACTGGCCTTTATCATTACAAGAAGGAAAAAAAAATTGTGAATTTACTCTTTTTTTTTTTTTTTTTTGAGATAGAGTCTCACTCCGTCACCAGGCGCCAGGCTGGAGTGCAGTGGAACGACCTTGGCTCACTGCAACCTCCGACTCCCGGGTTCAAGCGATTTTCCTACCTTTACCTCCCAAATAGAATTACAGGTGTGGGCCACCATGCCCAGCTATTTTTCCTTTTTTTTGTATTTTTAGTAGATACAGGGTCTAACCATGTCAGCCGAGCTAGTCTTGAATTCCTGACCTCAAATGATCCACTCACCTCGGCCTCCCAAAGTGTTGGTAAGATAGTCATGAGCCACTGTCTGGGGCAGTGAATGACTATTTTTTAAAAGGCAAGACAACAGAGGCTGCTTAAAACAACAAACAATCATAAAATCATAGCAGGTTTCTATATATGAAACATGATTAAACAGCACCAGGAAAGCCTTTATTGCATTTGCCTTTGGAAACACTTCAATTTTCTACATTTTCAATCCATTCTTATGGCACAGAAAAGTAGGAAGAAACATGCTTTTCTAGTCCCATCTTAGATTTCTGTTGGTCCACAAAATAAGCACCTCTAACTTCTTGTATGTAATGGGTTGAAGCATCCAAACTTCTTTCCTTTTCTCACGTGCTTTTCCTATGTGAGAAGTGGTTGATCTCACTGAGGAGACAGTGTATCAGTCTGTTCTCACACTGCTATAAAGAAATAAGTGAAGCCGGGCTCAGTGGCTCATGCCTGTAACCCCAGCACTTTGGGAGGCCAAGGCGGGTGGATCACTTGAGGCCAGGAGTTCAAGACCATCCTGGCCAACATGGTGAAACCCCATCTCTACTAAATATACAAAAACTAGCCAAGTATGGTGTTGCATGCCTGTAGTCCCAGCTACTCAGGAGGCTGAAGCAGGAGAATCGCTTCAACCTGGGAGGCAGAGACTGCAGTGATCTGAGATCACACCACTGCACTCCATCCTGGGTGACACAGTGAGACTCTATCTCAAAAAAAAAAAAAAAAAAAAAAAAGAAAGAAAAGAAAAGAGAACCGAGACAAGGTAATTTATAAAGGAATGAGGTTTAATTGACTCACAGTTCTGCATGGCTGGAGAGATCTCAGGAAACTTACAATCATGGCAGAAGGCAAAGGGGAAGTAGTCACCTTCTTCGCAAGGTGGCAGGAGAGAAGTGAGAAAGAGCAGGGAAAATTCCCTTATAAAATCATCACATCTCATGAGAACTCACTCACTATCACGAGAACAGCATGGGGAAAACCACCCCCAAAATCCAATCACCTCCAACCTGGTTCCTCCCCTGAAACATGGGGATTACAATTCGAAATGAGATTTGAGTGGGGACACAGAACCAAACAATATCAGACAGTAAGCAAATGACTTCTGTTAATTCCTCTTTCTCCTCTTTCTCTATCAGGTGGGGTTATGTGCTAAACATCTTTGTGTATTTGTGACCCCGCCTCCCTGTTCCAGCTCTTAGTGGGTGTGAGATATACAGCTGATTGAGTGAGGCTTCTCTGCAAACTGACACTCCCACACTGGGGTCTTAAGATGTGAACTTGGAAATGTGATGAGGAATGGGGGTGGAGGAAGCATTTTACCAGATTCAGGTCGAATCCTCCAGTTCAGCTTTAGCTGCAATAAAGTGGTGTTGGTCTCTATTTGACCCCAGCACATATTTTTCAATCAGTCTAGTGTGTTATCATCTTCTTTAAACCATAAGGAGGCTTTAATTCAAATGAGCCTTCTACGTGGAAAGAGTGGCTAATTAAGCTCACATGTGCCATTAATTCCTTGGTTTGAATGAGTATGTAGGTTTCTTTCTAAAGAACTGGGTCCAGGGGTTCTGTGAGGCAGGGAGGAAGGGAAGGCTGGAAGCTTCTGGTGCTTTGTAAGGCACACTGGGCAGTGGGGCATTGGTGCCCTGCAGTGAGGAAGGGGATAGAATTACTGAATAAGAAAAGAGAGACACAAGAGGGGGCGAAAGGACAGAAAAATCACACTAAGCCATCAATACTTTTTTTTAGGAAAAGCTTTCATTTTAAGTGTTAACCAGCATCCCTTTTTAATAGATGCCTAGAGGTTTAATCGGACTTACAGTTCCACATGGCTGGGGAGGTCTCAGAATCATGGTGGGAGGTGAAAGGCACTTCTTATATATTCCCTACCAGAACTACTGCTATCAGTGCCCTGAAGCTTGATGTTGTGGCTGATGTATATATTTTCCTCTGATTCTGCTTCTTTGCACAATTAGCTTCTATTTCAAAAACCGGACTACATGCATCTTATTGGTTGAGCCTAGGTCACGTGCCCAAGCCCTCACTACAAGGGAAACTAGAACAGCAAATTGCTGAGGTTTTTAACCGTTATAGTGAGAGATGAATTCTGCTTCTTGATAAGACTAATGTAGACAATTAGGAAAGTTTCAAATAATGCAAATATCCACTAAAACTACTGGATAAATTAAAAACTTATTCAATTGCTAACCCCATTGCTCAACAGACAGAGGTGGCTACTGGCTTCTACACTGAACAGTGCAGATACAGAACACTTCCATTATCACACAATATTCTATTGGACAGTACTGGCCTAGAAAAAAACCCTAATTTTATTAATGTGTAAACTGAGGCTCCTGGAGATTAAATGATGTGCCAAGGTCACACAGCCAACTAGTATCCAGTTCAAAACTAGATACCAAATTTCCTGACTCCATTTTCATTCCTCTATCACAACTTATGTCTTTCAACTTACAGTTGTAAATGTTGTTTGTTTTGGTTCATTTCCTCAATTTGTCAAAAGCTCTTGATTCCAAAGTCTGTGGTTTATTGTATTAAATTGCAGAACTGGAAAGCTTTAATGAAAAGCTTTCATGGCTATAAAGACCATTACTAGCAGAGCCTGGATTAGGACAAGTGTTTACCGACTTCTAGTCTTCAAATGATTTGTTACATAGAATGTTGAGAGAAAAATCTTGAAGATTTATATTCAGCCAGTCTTAGAAAGGGGCCAACATTCATGCACCACACAAATGGTGAGAGAGAAGATACCAGCTAATTTTCAGTAATGATTATCTGAATTCCTGCCAATATCTACAGAGTGGCAGGGGCAATTTCGGCCACAGTTAACAAGTTGATCTCTGACATGAAACACTACTTTTCAAGCATTTCCCAATGGCTTGAAAAGTAGCTAGACAAACAGATTCAAAAGAAATATTGACAGCCATGAGAACTCAAAGATGACTTTCTTTCTGCTTGCAGACATATTCACTGCCCCTCTAATGACTGTGAAAGCTGCAGAGAGCAACCTGCTAAAAGAAGGTGAGTGAATAGTACACACAGCCTCTGACAGCTGAAGCTTTTGATCCTCAGCAGGCCACACAGACATCATCTAAATAAGAATAGACATCATCTGAATAAGGACAGATATCCCAGCTCATATCTCAAGCCTCTGCCTCTTCTGGTTCCTCACTATTTGGTGAGATGTGCCTCTCCCTATATTTCAAAAATATTTTCTAGCTATTGGCTGGGCATAGTGGCTTACATCCGTAACCCCAGAACTTTGGAAGACCAAGACAGGTGGATCACTTGAGGCCAGGAGTTTGAGCCTAACCTGGCAAGCATGCAAAAACCCTGTCTCTACCATGCCTATGGTCCCAGCTGCCTGAGGGGCTGATGAAAGAGAATTGAGAATTGCTTGAACCTGGGAGGCAGAGGCGGCAGTGACCAGAGATCATGCCACTGCACTCCATCCTTGGCAACAGAGCGAGACTCCATCTCAAAGAAAAATATATTTTCTAGCTATTTCTATAATTGCTCTTATTACACTATAATTGTTAAATATTTTACTCCTTATTATTCTTTACATATCTTGAAGGCAGGGAATGAAGTTTATTCATTTTTTTCTGTTATTCATTCAATGCTATTCACAAACACTATTTTAAGCCAGGCACCGTGCTAGGGTTTGAATATACCACAGAGAACAAAACAACATGTGAAGTGCTTCAGAGCTAATATTCTAGCAATAGACAAATACATAAGTAAATACACAGATAGAAGTACACCAATAGGAACAAGTGGTGATGAACAGTAGTAGAGGCATGCTGTTTTAGAGAGGATGGCCAAGGAAAGTATTTCAGATGAGACAATAGAAACCTGAGTAAGGTGAGGAAGTAAATCATACATGTGTGTCTGGAAGAAGAGCTTTCCAGGAAAAGGAAAGAGCAAGGGATTGATTCCACATGTATCCACTAATATAACATAACAACTTGTTACCTAAAATGTACCTTACACAGGGAAGAGGGATGAGAAGACACAAATGCTGCTGACAGGTAGATTAATCAAACACAAAGACTCAAACAATAAGAAAATGGAGAATAAATTGACTACCTACCCACAGAAGCATCCCCAATCCTGCTACACAGTGCCTCTCAGATATGTGCAGCTCTTCTTTACACCACATAAATGCCTCACCATAAAGCCTATAATACAATCCATGCACCTTAAATATGAAAGCATATTTAAATTCACTGAACTGTACATATTTAAAGTCTAAGGACATTCAAAAAATCATTTCCAGAGCCCTTACTATCACCAGCCCCTTAAATGGAATTTAAGATGGTAAAGCAAAGCACTTCTCTACTTAATGTGGTGAATTGCCTCAGCAAAATAATGCTGGAAGCAAAAGCAATCACTAAGAAGACAGTCCATTTTCAACTGGAAAAACTCAGGGAAATATAGCACTGGTACCTGCTCATGTTCAAACTAAGGCAAGAAACATTTGAAGGGCCTTCAGATGCTCAACATTTCTCCAGTCTAAAACAATTTTGGAGGAGAATCCAGAGACTAAAAGGAATGAGAACCAGGTGGTTAGAAGATGATGAAGAGGGAAGATGAATGACAGTGACAAGATACTAAAGTTGTTAACAATAATTATATTAGTCAATTCCCACACTTCTATAAATAAATACTGTGTAATTTATAAAGGAAAGAGGTCTAATTGACTCATAGTTCTGCACAGCTGGGGAGGCCTCAGGAAACTCACAATTATGGCAGAATGGGAAGCAGGCATGTCTTATGGGGTGGCAGGAGAGAGAAGAGTGAAGGATGAACTTCCAAACACTTATAAAATGATCACATCTCATGAGAAGTCACTCACTATCATGAGAAATCGTGAGCTGGGGGGGAACCACATCCCTTCCTCAACAGTGGGGATTACAATTCAAGATTATTCCATATAATTCTGCTCTGGTCCCTCACAAATCTCATGTCTTTTCACATTTCAAAACCAGCAATGCCTTCCCAACAGTTTCCTCAAAGTCTTAACTCATTTCAGCATTAATTCAAAAGTCCAGTTGAAAGTCTTATCTTAAACAAGGCAAGTCCCTTCTGCCTATGAGCCTATAAAATCAAAAGCAAGTTAGTTACTTCCTAGATATAGTGGCGATATAGGGATTGGGTAAATGCTACCATTTCAAATGGGAGAATGGCCAAATTTGCAAAGGGCTGCAGGCCCATGCAAATCTGAAATCTGGCAGGGCATTGATTAAATCTTAAAGCTCCAAAATGATCTCCTTTGACTCCATGTCTCATATCCAGGGCATTCTGATACAAAAGGTGGGCTCTCGTGGCCTTGGAAAGCTCCACCCCTGTGGCTTTGCAGGGTACAGTTCTCCCCTGCCCCCAACCCACCCCCAGCTGCTTTCATGTCTAGTGTTCTGTGTCTGCAGCTTCTCCAGGCACACAGTGCAAGCTGTTGGTGGATCTATCATCCTGGGGTCTGGAGGACAGCAGCCCTCTTCTTACAGTTCCACTAGGCAATGCCCCAGTGAGCACCCTATGTGAGGGCTCCATCCCCACATTTCCCTTCCACATTGCCCTAACAGAAGTTCTCCCTGAGGGCCTGGCCCAGGCCAGGCTGAGGGAGTTCTCCCTGAGGGCATGGCCCACAAAACCATTTTTTCCTCCTAAACTTCCAGGTCAGTGATGGGAGGGGTTGCTGTGAAGGTCTCCGAAATGCCCTGGAGACCTTTTCCCCATTGTCTTGGTGACTAACATTTGCCTCCTGGTTACTTATGCAAATTTATGCAGCTGGCTTGAATTTCTCCCCAGAAACTGGGTTTTTGTTTTCTCATGACCAGGCTGCAAATTTTCCAAAGTTTATGCTCTGCTTCCTCTTGAATGCTTCACTCCTTAGAAATTTCTTGGTACTCTAAGTCATCTCTCTTAAGTTCAAAGTTCTACAGATCTTTAGGACGGGGCAAAATGCCACCAGTCTTTTTCCATAGTAAGTGTGACCTTTACTTCAGTTCACAACAAATTCCTTATCTCCATCTGAGATCACCTCAGCCTGGACCTTATTGTCAAGATGCCTATTAGCACTTTGATCAAAGCCATTCAACAAGTCTCCAGGAATTTCCAAACTTTCCCACATCTTCCTGTCATCTGAGCCCTCCAAAGCTTTAGGAAGTTCCAAACATTCTCACATTTTCCTGTCTTCTTCTAAGCCCTCCAAACCGTTCCAACCTCTGCCCATTACCCAGTTCCAAAGTTGCTTCCACATCTTCAGTTTATCTTTATAGCAGTGCCCCAGTCTCTGCAGTACCAATTTACTGTATGAGAACATTCTCAGATTGCCATAAAGAAATACCCAAGATTGGGTAATTTATACGCCAAAGTGGTTTAATTGATTCACAATTCCACCTGGCTGGGAAGGCCTCAAGAAACTTACAATCATGGCAGAAAAGGAAGCAGGCACATCTTACCTGGTGGCAGGATTGAGAACAGTGAAAGAGAAACTTCCAAACAGTTATAAAACCAGTAGATGTCATAAGAACTCACTCACTATCGAGAGAACACTGTGGGGGAAACCACTCCCATGATCCAATCACCTCCCTCCCTTGACAGAAGGGGATTACAATTTGAGATGATATCTGGGTGGGGACACAGAGCCAAACCACATCAATAATTAACAACAAAAAATAGAAGGAGCATTCTAAAGAACCAAAGAATAAGTGTAGCTACTGGAAATGAAAAGAAAAGGACCACTAATTTGTTTTATACCTATATATAAGGTCAGTGCATTAAAAATAAGATGATAGTCCTATATATATGTATTTATCAAGAATCCAACCAATTCTCTATCACTACCACCATTGCTACCACCTGGTCCAAGCTACCACTTTGTCTCACCTGAGTTATTTAAATAGCCTCCCTTACCTTATCTGCCACCTGGTCCAAGCTACCACTTTGTCTCACCTGAGTTATATAAATAGCCTCCCTTACCTTATCCCTCACTTCTGTCTTTAACTGGTCATTCTTCTGCTCATTTCCATTCAGTGGCTTCACATCTCAGGGTAAAAGTTGAAGTCCCTAGGGTGGCCTATGGTGGCCTACAGAGTCCTACATGTTTTGCCTCTCCCCCACATTCTGACTTCATCTCATTTTATTCCTCCATGGGATGACCCTATTCCTTTTACACAGTCCCCCTTGCTGGATTTTGAACATAACAGGCATGTTTCTTCATTGAGAATTGTGCTTTCTTCTCTCGCTCTGTTCAAGACAGCTCAAATGCCATTTGTCAGAGATTTTTATCACTTTGTATAAATAATAACCTACCTTCACCTATGTAACCCCATTCTGACTTTTATCCCTCCCTGTGTCCCTTGCCTTGTTCTATTTTTTCCTATCACAATACCACCTGACATGCTAAATATTTATTTGCTTATTTGTTCACTATTGATCTTTTCTTATAAGCATATAAGCTTCTTGTGTCCCGACTTTATCTATTTTGTTCTAGACAAATGTTTATTGATGAATGAATGAAATATGATAAGGCAGTGAGAGCTAGAGTTTCTCAATCTCATAGTTGAGGCAGAAGTAAGTTATGCACAAAAAGAATCAGAAAACTAAAATATTATATTGATGATAATGAGGAGGAGGAGGAGAAGGACAGTGGTGATGATGATGATAGTAACAACTATTAGTTACTGATCTTTTATTAGGCACTGTCATTGTTGGCAATGCCTCATTAATTTTCTGGCAATTATACAAGGTAGGTTCTATTATTATCTCAATTTTCTAAATAAGGAAACTGAGGCTTTGAGGAGTTAGATAATTTGTCCAAATATGCACAGTTGGTAAACATAATAGCAGATATTTAACTCATACCTGCCTTCAGAGTCTGCATTGCTAACAGTTAATCTACATCTCAAGATAACTGCAGTGTTGTGCTAGGGTCTGCAAAAACAAAACAACAAAACAGAAGAAGTGCATAAAGCAGGAGTATAAAAATAAAACCACATTCATAGACTTAGCAAACTGGCCTCCTTGTTATAATGATAACCTATAATCCTGATTCAATAAGGAATACTAATGAAGATGCAACCAATGAAAACAAACAAAAAGGTAACTAAATACACATGAAAGAAAATAACTCTCAAGACTTGAATTATTTAATTCTCACTCTATTTGTGGTATTCCAAGATCTTGGCAAACTCACCATTTTTTTTAATTTGTCCTCATTAGTAGCTCCCAAGTTTACATCATATTTATCTCCCACATTCAGTTTCTTCATGAAATATGTAGGCTTAGCGTCTGGTTCAGTTAGAGTCAACAAGCAATCACATTTTTCTGCAGCCACTGTATGATTTCATCTTAAGTGAGGGCTGTTGTTTTCTACAAATAAGTGGGTGAGAATTATTTCATTTTGTTTAGTTTCCCACTGAGAAGGTGAGTGTGAAAAATCTAAAGCAGCAATTATTTTAATAAAATACTTTCTGCACAGTTGAATAGCGGTTGTTAAAATTAAGATGCTGGTGAGATTGTAGCAAAATGAATACTCTCATTCACTTTAGCTTGAAATGTAAGTTGGCATACCCTATCTGAAAAGCAATCTGATAAAATATCTTACCTGTTGATTTAATCATTCTACTTCTGCAACTCTAGTCTGAGGATGAAATTTGAAATAGAAAGATAAAAATTATGTATAAAAATATGTACTCTAGTTTATTCATCATAGCAGAATATTAGCAATATTCTTATCTTCCAATAGTAGGATAATGATTAATTGGTTTTGTTACTTAATATGCAATACAATATACCTATTGGAAGATATATTAATGAAGAGTTTACACTCATATGAGGGTATGTTTATGTTGCCTTACTAAATGAGAAAGACAGGCTACTAAATTGTACAAATAGTTAAATTTCAACTATATAGAATATGTGCAGCAAAGAGGAGAGCAGGAAAAAATAAAGAAAACGATTGTCTCTGGGGAGTAAATGTGGAATGATAGTTTTCATTCTATATTCTGTATTTCAAAAACAGCTTACAAAAAGCACAAATTATTTGCATACATTAAAACTGTTTATTTTTTATTTGAGGAATAAAGGATGTGTTGATAGAAAATGCAACATGGGTAAAATTCCAACTCTCTGATCACAGACTATTTTGCCATACTTTGTAATGAGTTAAGAACATTGTTTCAGCATAAAAGTCTCCTTTTCTCTGACATTTAGATAAATAAGTAGACAACATATACTCCTTATTCCAAAGTCTCCTGTTTCTTAAAAAGAAAGAGATAAGGAAGAAAGAAATGAATGAAGAAAGGACATTTCTGATGAAACGGATCAGTCATAGTTTCTGCACTGGCTCTGTGAATCTGGGAAAGAAACCATACTTTTTGTCACTTTGGTTTTGCCATCTGATATTGTTTGGGTGTGTCCCCATCCAAATCTCATCTTGAATTGTAGCTCCCATAATCCCCATGTGTCATTGGAGGGTCCTGGTGGGAAGTAATTGAATCATGGGGGTGGTTTGTCCCATGCTGTTCTCATGATAGTGAATAAGTCTCATGAGCTCTGATGGTTTTATAAAGGGCATTTCCCCTGCACATGCTCTCTTGCCTGCTGCCATGTAAAGCAAGACTTTGCTCCTCCTTCATTTTCCACCATGATTGTGAGGCCTCCTCAGTCATGTGGAGTCTTAAACCTCTTTTTCTTAATAAATTACCCATTATCAGGTGTGTCTTTATTAGCAGCATGAGAGCAGACTAATATATCATCTGTAAAAGGGGAGTAATAATAAATTATGATGTAGTGACTAAGACCACCAACACTGTAACCTGATTCTATAGCTACACAGTGCAGCCATATGGTCTGGGTTTAAATTCTGGCTCCACCATATCCCAACTGCATGATCTTGGGAAGGTTAATTAATATTTCTCTGTCTCAGTTTTATCTTCTGCAAAATTACGTTAAAAATGAGAAGACAGGAGGGGAAGTGGGGAAGATGGCCGAAAGGAATCTTCTCTGGAGTGCAGCTACCACCGAGTCAGACAGAACCAGAGCGATATCCAAGTCTCCAAGCGAGGTACTGGTTTTGTTTTAAAGAGACTGGTTGAACAGTGGGATTAACCAAAAAAAAAAAGACAGCAAAAACAGCCCAAAGGCATCTAGCTGAGGCAAGGCAGAGCACTGACACACCTGGAAAATGTATCAGGCACAGAGGATCCAGGGGGCATCACTTCCTCAGTTCTCTGAATCAGATACAGAAATTCACTTTGAGACTTTGGCAGCACACGGACCAGGAAAATGCCGCCTTGCTGAGAACCACCCAGAGTCACAGACCCAGGTGACAGCCCAGGCCACAGCACCAGACAGACCAGTGCCTTGTTAGAGTAGACCAGGGTGGAGATTTGGACTAATATTGAGAAAGCTTGCAAAAATGAACTGCCTGTCCCATGGAAGGGAGAGTTGAAAGTGTGGAGGGGGATACCACTAGACAGGCCCCTCCCCCACAAGATCCACACCTGGAGTCCCTCTCCTGGGAGAGTTTCACAGTTAACACATCCTCGACCTGGGAACAGCGGGTTCAGCAGAGAGAAAGAGCCCGCCATTGGGAAGGCGGGGCTAACCCCACCAGTACAGAAACCAGGCAAATAATAAACAGCAGCCTGGCTGAGAGCAAGGCAGCCCAGCAGCGCCTCCACAGGCAGACAATGGACAGACTGTCTCAAGTGGCACACTGACACCTGCGTTTAAAAAAAAAAAAGCCTCATACAGGTAAAATAACCCCAACTTTAACAGAAAGGATGTCCACTCAGAGAAGATGGGAAGAAACCAATGCAAAAAGGATGAAAACATCAAAGTCCAGAATGCCTCTCCTCCCCAGAGAGATTGCAATGACTCACCAGCATGGCAACAAAACAGGTCAGAAAACCATCCTGATGAGCTGACAGATGTGGGCTTCAGAAAATGGGTAATAACAAACTTCTCTGAGCTAAAAGACCATGTTTTAACCCAATGCAAAGAAACTAAGAACCTTGAAAAAAGATTGGATGAAATGCTAACTAGAATAACCAGCCTAGAGAAGAATATAAATGACTTAATGGACATGAAAAACACAGCACAAGAACTTTGTGAAGCATACACAAGTTTCAATAGCCAAATAGATCAAGGAGAAGAAAGGATATCAGAGATCAAAGATCAACTCAACAAAATAAAAAGAGAAGGCAAAAAAAGAGAAAAAAGAGTGAAAAGAAATGAACAAAGCCTTCAAGAAATATGAGATTATGTGAAAAGACCCAATCTACACTTGATTGGTGTACCTGAACAGGACGGGAAAAATGAATCCAAGCTGGAAAACACTCTTCAAATATTATCCAGGAGAACTTCCCCAACCTAGCAAGGCAGGCCAACATTGAAATACAGGAAACGCAAAGAACACCACAGAGATACTCCTCAAAAAGAGCAACCCCAAGACACATAATCTTCAGATTCACCAGGGTTGAAAGGAAGGAAAAAAATGCTAAGGGCATTGAGAGAGAAAGTTCAGGTCACCCACAAAGGAAAGCCTATCAGACTCACAGTGGATCTCTCAGAAGAAACCCTGCAAGCCAGAAGAGAGTGGGGACCAATATTCAACAACCTTAAAGCAAAGAACTTTGAACCCAGAATCTCCTATCCAGCCAAAGTAAGCTTCATAAGTAAAGGAGAAATAAAATCCTTTACGGACAAACAATTACTGAAAGATTTCATTGCCACCAGACCTGCCCTACAAAAGCTCCTGAAGGAAGTGCTAAACACTGAAAAAAACATCCAGTACCAGCCGCTGCAAAAACCAACCAAATGGTAAAGATCAATGATGCAATGAGGAAACTACTTTGACCAATGGGGAAAACAAACAACCAGTAACAAAACGGCAGGATCAAATTCACACATAACAATATTAACATTAAATGTAAATGGCCTAAATGCCCCAATCAAAAGACACATACTGGCAAACTGGGTAAAAAGTCAAAACCCATTGGTGTGCTGTATTCAGGAGACCCATATCACACTCAAAAACACACACAGACTCAAAATAAAGGAATGGAAGAAGATCTACCAAGCAAATGGAGAGCAAAAAAAAAGCAGGGCTTGCAATTTTAGTCTCTGATAAAATCGAATTTAAACCAACAAAGATCAGAAGAGACAAAGAAGGACACTACATAATGGTGAAAGGATCAATACAACAAGAAGAGCGAACTATTCAAAATATATATGCACCCAATCCAGGAGCACCCAGATACAAAAGCAAGTTCTTAATGACCTACAAAGAGACTTAGACTCCTGCACAATAATAGTGGGAGACTTTAACACTGCATTGTCAACATTAGACAGATCAACGAGACAGAAAATCAACAAGGATATACAGGACTTGAATGCAGAACTGGAACAACCAAACCTAATACACATCTACAGAACTCTCCACCCCACAACCACAGAATATATACATTCTTCTCAGCACCACATCACATTTACTCTAAAATTGACCACATAATTAGAAGTAAATCACTCCTCCGCAAATGCAAAAAAAATGAAAATCATAACAAACAATCTCTCAGACCACAATTCAATCAAATTATATCTCAGGATTCAGAAACTAACTCAAAAATGCACAACTTCATGGGAACTGAACAACTGGCTCCTGAATGTTGACTGGATAAACAATGAAATGAAGGCAGAAATAAAGATGTTCTTCGAAACCAACAAGAATGAGGACACAACATACCAGAATCTCTGGGACACATTTTAAGCAGTGTCTAGAGGGAAAGTCATAGCAGTAAATGCCCACATGAGAAATGAGAAAAGATCTAAAATTGACACCCTATTGTCAAAATTGAAAGACCTAGAGGAACAAGATCAAAAAAACTCAAAAGCTAGCAGAAGACAAGAAGTAACTAAGATCAGAGCAGAAATGAAGGAGATAGAGACACAAAAAAACCTTCAAAAAATCAATAAATCCAGGAGCTGGTTTTTTGAAAAGATCAACAAAATAGAGCACTAGCCAGATTAATAAAAAAGAAAAGAGAGAAGAATCAAATAGATGCAATAAAAAATGATAAAGGGGATACCACCACCAATCCCACAGAAATATAAACTACCATCAAAGATTACTACAAACAATTCTATGCACGTACACCAGTAAACCTGGAAGAAATGGATAAATTCAAGGACACTTGCACCTTACCAAAACTAACCAGGAAGGAGTTGAAACCCTGAATAAAGTCCTGGTCCAGAAGGGTTCACAGCTGAATTCTACCAGACGTACAAAGAGGAGCTGGTACCAATCATTCTGAAACTATTCCAAACAATACAAAAAGAGGGAATCCCCCCCAACCCATTCTATGAGACCAACATCATCTGATAACAAAACCCAGCAGAGACTCAACAAAGAAATAAAGCTTCAGGCCAATCTCCATGATGAACATAGATGCAAAAATCTTCAATAAAATACTGGCAAACCGATTGCAAAAGCACATCAAAAAGCTTATCCATCATGATCAAGTAGGCTTCATCCCAGCAATGCAAGGCCAGTTCAACATACGCAAGTCCATAAACATAATCCACCACATAAATAGAACCAAATACAAAAACCACATGATTATCTCAATAGATGCAGAGAAGGCCTTCGACAAAATTCAACAGCCCTTTATGCTAAAATCTCTCAATAAACTAGATATCGATGGAATCTATCACATAATAATAAAAGCTATTTATGACAAACCCACTGCCAATATCATACTGAATGGACAAAAACTGGAAGCATTCCCTTTGAAATCTGGCACTAGACAAGGATGCCCTCTCTCTCCACTCTTATTCAATATAGTACTGGTTTTAGCCAGAGCAATCAGGCAAGAAAAAGAAATAAAGTGTATTCGATTAGGAAAGGGGGAAGTAAAATTGTCTCTATTTGCAGACGACATGATTGTATATTTAGAAGACCCCATCGTCTCACCCCAAACTCTCCTTAAGTTGATAAGCAACTTCAGCAAAGTCTCAGGATACAAAATCAATGTGCAGAAATCACAAGCATTCCTATTCGCCAATGACAGACAAACAGAGAGCCTAATCATGAGTGAACTCCTATTCACAATTCCAAAAAGAGAATAAAATACCTAGGTATACAACTAACAAAGGAGGTAAAGGACCTCTTCAAGGAGAACTACAAACCACTGCTCAAGGAAATGAGAGAGGACACAAACAGATGGAAACACATTCCATGCTCATGGTTAGGAAGAATCAATATTGTGAAAATGGCCATACTGCCCAAAGTAATTTATAGATTCAATGCTATCCCAATCAAACTACGAATCACCTTCTTCACAGAACTAGAGAAATCCAGTTAAAACTTCATATGGAACCAAAAGAAAGCCCGCATAGCTAAGACAATCCTAAGCAAAAAGAACAAAGCTGGTAGCATCATGCTGCCAGACTTCAAGCTATACTACAAAGCAACAGTAATCAAAACAGCATGGTACTGGTATCAAAAGAGACATAGACCAAGGGAACAGAACAGAGGCCTCCAGAGCAACACCACACATCTACAACCATCTGATCTTTGACAAACCTGACAAAAACAAGCAATGGGGAAAGGATCCCCTGTTTAATAAATGGTGTTGGGAAAATTGGCTAGCAATGTGCAGAAAGCTGAAACTGAATATCTCCCACGTACCTTAAACAAAAATTAACTCCAGATGGATCAAAGATTTA
>CAUYLG010016435.1:0-54113 GCA_963573385.1 Cacajao melanocephalus
TTCTGTTTATGTGGTGGATTACGTTTATAGACTTGCATATGTTGAACCAGCCTTGCATCCCCAGGATTAAGCCTACTTGATCGTGATGGATAAGCTTTCTGATGTGCTGTTGCAATCGGTTTGCCAGTATTTTATTGAAGATTTTTGCATCTATGTTCATCATGGATATTGGCCTGAAGTTTTCTTTGTTTGTTAAGTTTCTGCCGGATTTTGGTATCAGGATGATGTTGTTCTCACAAAGTGAGTAAGGGAGGATTCCCTCTTTTTGTATTGTTTGGAATAGTTTCAGAAGGAATGGTACCAGCTCCTCTTCATACGTCTGGTAGGATTTGGCTGTGAACCTATCTGAACCTGGACTTTTTTTGGTTGGTAGCCTATTATTGCTGCCTCAACTTTAGACTTTCTTATTCATCTATTCAGGGATTCAACTTCTTTCTGGTTTAGTCCTTGGGAGGGTGTAAGTGTCCAGGAATTTATCCATTTCTTCTAGATTTACTGGTTTATGTGCATAGAGGAGTTTGTAGTAATCTCTGATGGTAGTTTTTATTTCTGTGGAATCAGTGGTGATATCCCCTTTATCGTTTTTTATTACATCTATTTGATTCTTCTCTCTTTTTTATTAGTCTGGCTATTTTGTTGATCTTTTCAAAAAACCAGCTCTGGATTCATTGATTTTTTTGAAGGTTTTTTTGTCTCTATCTCCTTCAGTCCTGCTCTGATCTTAGTTATTTCTTGTCTTCTGCTAGCTTTTGAGTTTTTTTGATCTTGCTCCTCTAGCTCTTTCAATTTTGATGATAGGGTGTTGATTTTAGATCTTTCCTTGATTCTCATGTGGGCATTTATTGCTATAAATTTATTTCCCTCTAAACACTCCTTTAAATGTGTGCCAGAGAATCTGATAAACTGTATCTTCATTCTCATTGGTTCCAAAGAACATCTTTATTTCTGCCTTCTTTTCATTATGTATCCAGTAGTCATTCAGGAACAGGTTGTTCAGTTTCCATGTAGTTGTGTAGTTTTGAGTGAGTTTCTTAATCCTGAGTTGTAATTCGATTGCACTGCAGTCTGAAAGACTGGTTGTTATAACTGTATCTGCTGAGGAGTGATTTACTTCCAACTACATGGTCAATTTTAGAGTAAGTGTGATGTGGTGCTTAGAAGAATGCATATTCTGTGGATTTGGGGTAGAGAGTTCTGTAGATGTCTATTAGGTCTGCTTGAGTTCAAGTCCTGGATATCTTTGTTAATTCTCTGTCTCGTTGACCTGTCTAATATTGACAGTGGAGTGGTAAAGTTTCCCACTATTATTGTGTATGAGTCCAAGTTTCTTTGTAGGTTGTTAGGAACTTGCTTTATGTATCTGGGTGCTCCTGTATTGGGTGCATATATATTTAGGATACTTAGCTCTTTTTGTTGCACTGATCTCTATACCATTATGTAACGACCTTCTTTGTCTCTTTTGATCTTTGTTGGTTTAAAGTCCATTTTATCAGAGACTAGGATTGCAACCCCTGCTATTTTTATGATCTCGATTTGCTTGGTAAATCCTCCATCCCTTTATTTTGAGTCTATGTGTGTCTTTGCACATGAGATGGGTCTCCTGAATACAGCACACGAATGGGTCTTGACTCTTTTTCCAATTTGCCAGTCTTTGTCTTTTGATTGGTGCACTTAGCCTATTTACATTTAAGGTTAATACTGTTATGTGTGAATTTGATCCTGCCATTTTGATACTAGCTGGTTGTTTTGACCATTAGTTGACACAGTTTCTTCATTGTGTCGATGGTCTTTACCACTTGGTATGTTTTTGCAGTTGCTGGTACTGGTTGTTCCTTTCCATGTTTAGTGCTTCCTTCAGGAGCTCTTGTAAGGCAGGCCTGGTAGTGACAAAATCTCTCAGCAACTGCCTGTCCATAAAGGATTTTATTTCTTCTTCACTTAAGAAACTTACTTCAGCTAGATATGAAATTCTGGGTTGAAAGCTCTTTTTTTTAAGGATGCTGAATATTGGCCCCCACTCTCTCTGGCTTGTAGGGTTTCTGCCAAGAGATCTGCTGTGAGTCTGATCGGCTTCCCTTTGTGGGTGACCCAACCTGTCTCTCTGGCTTCCCTTAGCATTTTTTCCTTAACCCTGGTGAATCTGATGATTATGTGACTTGGGGTTTCTCTTCTTGAGGAATATCTTTGTGGTGTTCTCTGTATTTCCTGGATTTGAGTGTTGGCCTGCCTTGCTAGGTTGGTAAAGTTCTCTTGGATAATATCCTGAAGAGTGTTTTCCAGCTTTGATTCATTCTGTCATATTCAGGTACACTGATCAAACATAGATTAGGTCTTTTCACATAATCCCTTATTTCTTGGAGGTTTTGTTCATATCTTTTCACTCTTTTTTCTTTTAGCTTGCCTTCTCACTTTATTTCATTGAGTTGATCTTCAATCTCTGATATCCTTTCTTCTGCTTGATCGATTTGGCTACTGAAACTTGTGTATGCTTCGCGAAGTTCTCATGCTGTGTTTTTCAGCTCCATCAAGACATTTATGTTCTTCTCTAAGCTGGTTATTCTAGCTAGCATTTCGTCTAACTTTCTCAAGGTTCTTAGTTTCTTTGCATTGGGTTAGAACATGTTCCTTTAGCTCAGAGAAGTTTGTTATTACCCAGCTTCTGAAGCCTCCTTCTGTCAATCTGTCAAACTCAGTCTCCATCCAGTTTTGTCTCCTTGCTGGTGAGGAGTTGTGATTGCTTGGAGGAGGAGAGGCAATTTTTTGTAATTTCAGCCTTTATGAGCTGGTTTCCTCCCATCTTCATGGATTTATCTACCTCTGGTCTTTGAACTTGGTGACTTTTGGATGGGGTCTCTGAGTGGACATCCTTTCTGTTGATGTTGAAGCTACTTCTGTTTTTTAGTTTACCTTCTAACAGTCAGGCCCCTCTGTGCAGGATTGCTGGAGATCTACTCAGACCCTGCTTGCCTGGGAATCACCCACAGGGGCTGCAGAACAGCAAGGATTGCTGCCTGTTCCTTGCTCTGGTAGCTTTGTCCCAGAAGAGTACTCACCAGATGTCAGCTAGAGCTCTCCATTAAGAGGTGCCTCTTTGGATATAAGGGGGTCAGGGAGCCACCTGAGGAGGCAGTCTGTCCCTTATCAGAGCTCAAGTGCTAAGCTGGGAGCTCCGTTTCTCCCTTCAGAGCTACTGGGCAGGGACGTTTAAGTCTGCTGCAGCGGATCTCACAACTGCCTTTTCCCTGGTGTTCCGTCCTGGGAAAGTGGGGCTTTATTTATAAGTCCCTCACGAGCTGCTGCCTTTTTTCAGAGATGCCCTGCCCAGCAAGGAGGGAACCTAGTCACAGTCTGCCTGCAGAGGTGTTGCTGAGCTGCCGTGGGCTCTGCCCCGCTGCTATGTAAACTTCCTTGCAATTTGGTTTACACAAGCAAGTTTAAAACTGCCTTAGTAATGGTGGATGTCCCTCCCCCCACCTAGTTTGACCGTTCTAGGTCAAGCTCAAACTGCTGTGCTGGCTGCAAAAATCTCAAGCCAGTGGGTTTCAGTTTGCTGGTCTTTGTGGGGGTGAGACTCGCCAAGCCAGATCACTTGGCTCCCTGCCTTCAGCCCTCTTTTCTTCAAGGGAATGGGTGGTTCTGCCTTGCAGGCATTCCAGGCGTGGGCTAAAACAGCCACCCAGTTTTGTGCTGGAAACCTGCAGTGCTGGAGTTATTTGCACCATCAGGAATCTCCTGGTCTGTGGGCTATAAAGACTGTGGGAAAAGTGCTATATCTGAGGTGGAGTGCCAGAGTGTCTGGAAGAGTACCCAATGGCCACCCTTGTGTGTGGGGGGGTCCTCCAGCCCCTTGCCCTTCTTGGGTGAGGCAGCACCCCACCCTCCCTGGTTTGCCCTCCTCGGATTACACCCACTGTCCAACCAGTCCCATTGAGATGAACCTGGTGCCTTGGTTGGAAATGCAGAGATCACTCGCCTTTTGCTCTCACTCTCTGCATGCACTCCAGAGCTGTTCCTATGAAAACCATTTGTTCACGTCCCTTGTTCATTTTTTAATGAGGTTGTTTTATGCTTATAAATTTGTTTAAGTTCCTCACAGATTCTGGATATTAGACCTGTGTCAGATGCATAGTTTGCAAAATATCTTCTTCCATTCTGCAGGTTGTCTGTTTACTCTGTTGATAGTTTCTTTTTCTGTGCAGAAGCTCTTTAGTTTAACTAGACCGCATTTGTCAATACTTTTACTTTAGTTGCAATTGCTTTTTGCATCTTCATCATGAAATCTTTGCCAACTCCTATCTCCAGAATGATAATTTCTAGGTTGTCTTTCAGGGTCTTTACAGTTTTTACATTTAAGTCCTTAATCTATCTTGAGTTGATTTTTGTATATGGTGTAAGGAAGGGAAGGGGTCCAGCTTCAGTCTTTTGGATATAGCTAGTCAGTTATCCCAGCATGATCTTGTGAAAAGGGAGTCCTTTCCCATTGCTTGTTTTTGTCAGCTCAGTCAAAGATTTGATAGCTGTAGGTGTGTGCCAGTATTTCTGAGCTCCTCATCCTGCTTCATTGATCTGTTGTCCTTTTTTTTTTTTTTTTTGGTAAAAATACTATGCTGTTTTGGTTACAATAGGCCAGTAGTATAGTTTCAAGTTGGGTAATGTGATGTCTCTAGCTTTGTTGTTTTCGCTTAGGAATGCCTTGGCTATTTGGGCTCTTTATTGGTTCCATATAAATTTTAAAATCATTTTTTTTAATTCTATGAAGAATGTCATTTGTAATTTGATAGGAAGTTTGATAGGAATAGCATATAATCTGTCAATTGCTTTGCAAAGTATGGCCATTTTAATGATATTAATTCTTGCTATCCATGAGCATGGAATGTTTTTCCATTTTCTTGTGTCATCTCTGATTTCTTTAAGCAATGTTTTGTAATTCTCACTGTAGAGATCTTTCATCTCCCTGGTTAACTGCATTCCCAAGTATTTTATTCTTTTCATGGCAATTGAGAATGGAATGGCATCCCTGATTTAGGTCTCAGCTTGGCTCCTGTTGGTGCAAAGAAGTGCTACTGATTTTTGTACATTGATTTTGTATCCTGAAACTTTGCTGCAGTTGTTTTCCAGCTCAAGGTGCTTTTGGTCAGAGACTACGGGGTTTTCTAGATAAAGAATCATGTCATCTGCAAACAGGGAGAGTTTGACTTCCTCTTTTCCTATTTGGATGCTTTTTATTTCTTTCTCTTGCCTGACTGCTCTGGCCAGAACATCCAATACTATGTGGAATAGCAGTGGTGAGAAGACAGCATCCTTGTCTTGTGCCAGTTTTCAAGGGAAATGCTTCCAGCTTTTGCCCATTCACTATGATATTCGCTAAGTTTTTGTCATAGGTGGCTCTTATTAGTTTGAAGTATGTTCCTTCAATGACTAGTCTATTGAGAGTTTTAAACATTAAGGAATGTTGAATTTTAATGAAAGCTATTTCTGCATCTGTTGAAATCATTATGTGATTTTTATATTTAGTTTACATGATGAATCACATTTATTGATTTGTACATGTTGAACCAATCTTGCATCCCAGGGAGAAAGCCTACTTGATCGTGGTAGATTGACTTTTTGATGTGGCATTGTATTTTTCCATTTTTAATTGTTTATTGCTGCTACATAGAAATAATTGATATTGTATCTTGATCTTATATACAGTGACCTTGAAAGATTCACTTCTTAAAATAGTTTTTGTATAGATCCCATCTGACTTTCTATATGGATGAACAGGTATGCAAATAAAGAATGTTTTACTTCTTTTTCAATCTGGATGCATTTGATTTTTCTTGCCTTACAGTACAAGCTAGAACCACAATTATAACTTACAATAACAGCTGGGAGGGCAGACATCTTTTTCTCGTTTGTGACCTTGGGAGGACAGAATGCAGACTTTTACCACTATGATTTAGCTGTAGTATTTGATACATGTTCTTTATTGACTTGAGAAAGTTCCTTTCTATCCTTCTTTGCTTAGGGTCTTTTACAGGGATGAACATTGGATTTTGTCAAATGCTTTTTCTTGAGATGATCTTTTGAGATGATGATAGATTTTTTTCTTTTTTAGTTTAATATCGTGAGTGACATTATTTTGTTTTTCAAATGTTAAACAAACATTGCATTCCTGGTATAAAATCCATTTGGTCATGATATATTGTCCCTTTTATGTACTGTGGATTCAATTTTCTATATTTTTATTTTGTAAAATATTTCTAAATTTAATATGCTAAATTTGCTAAAATTTTCATGAGGTTTATTGGTCTGTAGATTTCTTTTAATGTGCTAGTTGTTGGTATCAGAGTAATGTTTGTTTCATAAAATGAGCTGGATAGTATTCCCAACTTTATAATATTCTGCAAGAGTTTGTAAAGAATTGGTATTGTATCATCTCTCTTACATGTTTGGCAGACTTTGTTGATAAAGTCACCCGGGCCTCAGGTTTTTTTGAGGGAAAATTTTTAGCTACGAATTCAATTTCTCAAATAGATATTGGGCTACTCAAGTTATTTCTTTCTTCTTGAGAGAGCTTCAAATTTGTGTCTTTCAAGGAAATTTTCTGTTTCATCTAGGTTGTCAAATATATTTGCATCAAGTTGCTCACAGTTTTCCCTTACTGTCTTTTTAATATTAGTAGAATGTGTAGTGATATCACCTATCTTTTTCCTGATGTTGATAATTTGTCTTCTATCTTTTCTTGCTGATCATTCTGCCTAAAAGCTTATCAATTATATTGATATTTTCATAGATCCAACCTTTGGTTGTATTTATTTTCTCGATTGATTTTCTGTCTTTATTTCATTTATTTCTATTTTGACTTTTATTCCCTTCTACTTAACTTGAGTCTATTTTGCTCGTTTTCGAAGTTTGTTAAGGTGAAAACATGCCACTGATTTGAGATGATTTTTGCTATTAATAATATGTGTGGCCAGGCGTGGTGGCTCATGCCTGTAATCCCAGCACTTTGGGAGGCTGAGGCTGGCAGATCACCTGAGTTGAGGAGTTCAAGACCAGCCTGGCCAACATGGTGAAACCTTGTCTCTAATAAAAATTAAAAAATTAGCCAAGCATGGTGGTGGGCTACCACCACTCCGTTGTAGATATGGGGTCTCATTATGTTGTCCAGGTTGGTCTCAAACTCTTAAGCTCAGTCAGCTCTTTCCCCTCAGCCTCCTAAACCGCTGAGATTTCAGGTGTGAGACACCACTACTGGCTTTGACTGTAATCCCAGCTACTTGGGAGGCTGATACAGGAGAATCACTTGAACCCAGGAGGTGAAGGTTACAGTGAGCTGAGATCGTGCCACTGTACTTCAGTCTGGGTGACAGTGTGAGAATCTGTCTCAAAAAAAAAAAAAAAATATATATATATATATATATATATATCTATATATATATACGCTTAATGCTATACATTTATATGTACACACATACATATATATATGTGCTTAATATTACAGCTATACATTTCCCCATTGTTCTGCTTTAGTTGTATCCCAAGAATTTTGATACGTTAGGTGTTCATTTCATTCAGTTCAAAATAATTTTTAATTTCCTTTTTTACTTCTCCTTTGATTCATGGTTATTTAGAAGTGTTGTTTCATATATAAATATTTCAAGATTGTCCAGATATTTTCTGATATTGATTTCTAATTTAATTCTATAGTGATCAGATAACACACTTTGACTTGAATACTTTTAAATTTATCAATACTCATTTTGGCAGGATTAAGGTCTACCTTAGTGAATGTTCTCAAAGCACTAGAAGAGAAGATGTCTTCTGTTTTGCAGAGTGTTTTGTAAATGTCAGATAAAGCCTTCAAGCTTTCTATTTGTTCTATAAATATTGATATAAGTACAAAAATCTCTTACTGTAATTGAGATTGTATCTATTCTGTAGTTTTATCACTGCATTTTCTTTTCTTTCTTTTTTTCTTTTTTTTTTGACAGTCTCGCTCTGTTGCCCAGACTGGAGTGCAATGGTGTGATCATGGCTCACTACAGCCTCGACCTCCCAGGCTCAAGTCATCTTCCCACCTCAGCCTCTCAAGTAGCTGGAACTGCAGGTGCATGCCACTGAGCCTGGCTAATTTTCTTTTTCTTTCTTTTTTTTTTTGTAGAAATGGGGTCTCATTATGTTGTCCAGGTTGGTCTCAAACTCTTAAGCTCAATCAGTTCTCCCACCTCAGCCTCCCAAAGTGCTGAGATTATAGGTATGAGCCACCACTCCTCGCTTCCACTAAAATTAAAGTATAATTTATATAAAACATAAATATTTGTTTTAAGTATACAGTTCAGAAATTTTCAGTAAATTCTAAAATTTGTGTTACATCACTACAATCTAATGTTAGAATATCTCCTTCACCCCCAAAAGATTGCTCATACCCATTTTCAGTCACTGTCTATTGCTACTTCCAGCCAACTGCTAACTTAATCTGTTTTGGTA
The DNA here is from genome assembly GCA_963573385.1 of Cacajao melanocephalus. Lineage (NCBI taxonomy): Eukaryota > Metazoa > Chordata > Mammalia > Primates > Pitheciidae > Cacajao > Cacajao melanocephalus. The sequence continues at coordinate 8,476 of CAUYLG010016435.1, forward strand.
GATTTGTCACCTCTATACATTTTATATAAATAGAATCATACAACACATGGCCTTTTGCATCTGGCATCTTTCATTTAGCATAATATTTTTGAAGTTTGACTATGTTGTAGTATGTAGCAGTATCTTCTTTCTTGTTATATATGGTAATCAATTGTGCAGATATACCACATTTTGTTATCCATTCACTGGTTGATGAATATTTGTACTATTTCTACTTTTTAACCATTATAAATCATGCTGCTATAAACATTCATGTACAAGTCTTTCAGTGAACATTCATTTTCATTTCTCTTGAAGGTGAATTGGTGGTCATATAGTAAATTTATTTTTAACTTTTTAACAAAAGACCAAACTGTTTTCCAAAGTGGCTGTACCATTTCACATTTACATCACCAAATGGATGAGGGTTCCAATTTCTCCACATCCTTGCAAAAATTTGTTATCACCTGTCTTTTTTATTATATTCATTCTAGTGGGTGTGAAGTAATATAATTGTCGCAAACTTGCATTTCACTAATAACTGATGATGTTGGGCATCTTTTCATGTCTTTATTTGCCATCCATATATTTTATTCAATCAAATGACTATCAAGTATTTGCCCACTGTTTGACAGCACTATTTATCTTCTTACTATTGCATTTAAATAGTAAGAAGTCTCCTTATATATTTTGGATGCAAGACCTCTGTCAAATATATGATTCACAAATAAACATTATGTGCTGCATAATGATGTTTCAGTAAACAATTAACTTATATAAGATAGTGGTCCCATATAATTATGATGCAGCCGAAAAATTCCCTATTGATGTCATAGCCATCACAATGTCTCAGTGCAATTGCTTTATTTTTTATAAATAAAGTGTAGCCTAAGTGTTCAATGTTTATAAAGTCTACAGTAGTGTACAGTAATGTCCTAGGCCTTCACATTCACTTACCAAGTTGCTCATTAACTCACCCTGAACAACTTTCAGTCCTGCAAGCACCGCTTATGATAAGTACCCTATTTAGGTATATCATTTTTTAATCTTTTATACCATATTTTGACTGTACCTTTTCTATATTTAGATACGTTTAGATAAACTAATACTTATCATTGATTATAACTGCTTACAGTATTCAGCATAGTAACATGCTTGTACAGGTTTGTAGCCTGCAAGCCACAGACTATACCACCTTGCTGAGGTTTATAGTAGGCTATACCACCTAGGCTTGTATAAGTGCACTCCTCTATGATGTTCATACAAAGATGAAATTTTCCAATGGCACATTTCTCAGAAAGTAACCTGGTCATTAAGTGCCATATCACTGTATTTTCTCCCAGCCTGAAGCTCTAAAAAAAATCTTCTTGATGATGTCTTCCGAAGCAAATGTTTTAAATTTTGATGAAGTCCAATGTATTATTTTTTTATTGATCAAGCTTTTGGTGTTGTTTTGGGGAAAACTGCCTAACTCAAAGGAATGAAGATTTTTCTCCTACATTTTCTTCTAAGTCCTTTATAGCCTTAACTCCTAACAGCTAAGTCTATTATCCATTTTAAGTTAATTTTTGTGTATAGTGTGAGGTCAGGTCTAAATTAACTATTTTGTATGTGGATATTCAATTGTTCCAGCATTATTAGAAAATAAAAAACCTATTTTCCCCCATTGAATTGCTTTGGTTCCTTTGTTGAGAATCAATTGATCATGAATATAATTTTTGAATTCTAAATTAGGTTCTATTTATCTATAGATCTATCATTACGCCAGTATTACACCACTGCAATTACTGTAGCTGTACAATAAGTATGGAAATGAGGAAATATACATCTTCAAGATTTGTTTTGGCTGTTCTGGATCTTATATATTTGCATATAAAGGTTAGAATCAGCTTATTAATTTCAGCAAAATATCCTGCTTAGATTTTTATAGAAATTGGTTTTAATCTGTAGACTAATTTGGGCAACAACGATCATCTTAATAATGTTGGGTCTTCCAATTCATGCATGTGGAATAAATCTCCATTTATTTATTTTTTTTTTCATTTATCTGAACAATGTTTTACGATTTTTTTTTTTTAGTGTAGAAGTTTACACTTACTTTGTAAAATTTAATTCATCTATTTTTGGGGGTTTTTTTGGGGGAGGTCTTTTTTGAGATGGAGTCTTACTCTGTCACCTAGGCTGGAGTTCAGTGGCATGATTTCTGCTCACTGTAACCTCTGCCTTCCAAGTTCAAGTGATTTTCCCGTCTAAGCCTCCCAAGTAGCTGTGATTACAGGTGCCAGCCACCACACCCGGTTAACTTCCATACTTTTAGTAGAGATGGGGTTTCACCATTTGAATTCTTTCACCAAAAGAATTCAATACTCATTCATAATTAAAAAATAAAAGTGAATAGGCATAGAAGAGAACACAGTAGGCCTAGAAGAGAACCCTCCACAAAGTAGGCATAGAAGAGAACCTTCTCAACATGATAAAGACCACCTTTGAACACCTTTTAGATGACAAACCATATTTAATGGTAATGAATGCTTTCCCTCTAATATTGATAACCTGGAAAGGCTCGTCTCAACTCCTGACTTCAAGTGCTCTGCCTGCCTCAGCCTCCTAAAGTGCTGGGATTATAGGCATGAGCCACTGCACCAGGTCGAAAATGTTTTCTTAATTTCCTTCTCAAAATGTTAATGTATAGATTCTTGTATATTGTTCATATATCTTAGGACCTTGCTGTCCTTGTTTATTAGTTCTAGTAGTTTTTGTGTGGGGTCTTTAGAATCTTCTACATATAGAATCATGTCATCTGTGAATAAAGGCAGTTTCTCTTCTTCCTCACCATTCTGAATGCCTTTTATGTATTTTTCTTTCCTGACTGTCCTAACTAGAATCTCCAGTGTACTGCTGAATAGAGTGGTAAGAAGAGACATACTTTCCTAGTTATCAATATTAGAGGGAAAGCATTCATTACCATTAAATATGGTTTGCCATCTAAAGGGTGTTTGTTCACAGGTAGTCTTTATCATGTTAAGAAAGTTTTTTTCTATGCCTGCTTTGTGGAGGGTTCTCTTGTAGGCCTACTATGTTCTCTTCTATGCCGATTTCACTTATTTTGTGTGTGTGAATGAGCACTGAATTCTGCCAAAGCTTTTTCTTCATATTTTCATATATTCATGTGAAATAAACATGAAATATATATGTTTTTGTTCTTTTTTCTATTAATATGTTGAATTACATTAATTGATTTTTAGATAATGAACCAACTCTACATTACTGGGTTAAATCCCTTTTGGTTATGGTATATAATCTTTTTAATATACTGTTGGATTTGACTTATTAATGATTTGTTGAAGATGTCTATGTGTATGTTCATGAAGAATATTTACTTGTAGTTTTCTTTTCTTGTGATGTGTTCGTCTGACTTTGGCATGAGAAAAATACTGGCCTTATAGAATGAATTGGTGGGTGTTCCCTTCTCTTTCTTATCAAGGAATTTCAGAAACATTAGTGTTATTTTTCTCAGGTTTAATAAAATTAAAGAGTGAAGCCTAGACTTTTCTTTTTTTGAAGGTTTTTCATTATTAATTCATTAATTCAATTTCTTTACTTACTATAGATTTATCCAGATTTGTAACTTTTTGTAGGTCAGTTTCTCTAATTTGTGGCTCTCCAGGAATTTATCTATGTCATCCATGTTGTTTACCATTTTGGCACAGAGTTGTTTATTATATACCAACATAATTCCCTAAAGGGGAATTATATACTTTTAATGATAACTGTTCATCTATATAGGATATATACTTAAAAATAAACATAATTATTTATCCGCTAGATGAAGAAAAACCATTAAGGAGGTTCTTGTCATCAATGGAGTTTATAAAATGTTAGATTTATTTATTCATATCCTGACTTGTACTTTCTATTATGATTAATATCTCCTATTAGCCTAATTAGCCAAAAATAATGTTGTTTTTAGCTTTCTATCTATTCTTAAATGTTATTTCCTAGTTTTCATTTCTTTTTTTATGTGTATGTACATGTTTTTACTTATCTTCAGGTTTATGCATCATTAATACATTATTTATTAGAGGTTAGCTGACAGTGTCAAGACTGACACGGTAAAACTTGGAGCCACTATATTGCCCATGGATAAATTTAATACTACTACTAAGTACCAGAAGGATCATTTGGGGATGTAAAAATATTAAAAGCTACAAGATGAATTATAATAACTACATGAAAATCCATGACACATACAGCTAACTAGTACTCTGATCTCATTGTTTCTCACATCCACTATTCCTAATTAGTGAGGGGGAAAAAATGAAAAACGTTAGTAGATTTAAGCGTTTCAGGTATTCAGAGTCCTCAAATCTACTAGTTATTGCAATAAAAACTGAAGAAAAGGCCAACCCCAAAAGAAAAAGAAATGCTGGCTAGTGTTAGCAGCCTATAAACTTTAAGAATTAGTATACAATAAATTATATTAGGTTACTACATATATTAATAATCATCATGTGGTAACCCACCACCCTACACTGTAATTTAGAGAGAATATACTGAATAGATACAATAGTCACAAAGAATAGAATTAGTTCACATACAGTTCATTGTAACATGATTATTACAACAAAGGATGTTGTAATGGCATTTGAAAATAGAAGTGGGTGAATGTTTACTCTGTGGGGAGGCTGAAAGAAGTTAATGCTGTAGAATTAGTGTTCAATTAATGCCATCCAAAGGTACAATACTATATTAAGTGGAAATAAAATTCCAGTAAAGAGAGGTTAGTTTAAAAAGGAGTGAAGACAAGTCTCTAGGCTTTCCTATGACTACTAAGTATACCATAAGATCAATCCTTAGCTCTAATTCTCTAATAATCAATCAGCCTTCTAATATATATAATGTATTCTTCTATTCAGCAGAAGGGTATGATCCATATAGATGATACTCATTTGTTAAATTGCCAGCTATACTTCCCCCATGATTAATAAATGACATGGCATTTGTGCTTATAAATTTATATTTCTAAAATTTGGTTAATGTCAATCAGTCCTGCAGAGCTTGACAAAAATTTTACTAAAACTGGAGCATGCTGCCTCCATAAAAATATAACTACCCCATGAATACTATGCAAAACAGTATGCATACACTTTAGTTTCCAATAATAGATTCATTAGAAAAATATTGACCTGAGATTTAGGGGCAAAGAGCCTAAAATGTCATATTTCAATCTGAAAAATATTTCTGAGTTTATTCTAAGCATCTCTGTAACAATGTAATTCTATTTCATATTTCAGGCTGTACAACCCAGGGAAAAATGTAAATGACGGTAATAATAACAATAATAACATCAGTTTATATTCTTGAGACTAATTAAGTCTTATAACTACCCTGTAATGCAGGTATTACTATTTCCCTTTTATAAAAGAAGAAAGTGAGGAATAGAGAGATGATCTGCCACAAGACATACAGTTCTGAAGTGTAAGAATTAATATTTAAACTCAGGGTAGTCTGAAATTAAAGTTCACAGTTTCATCCACTATGCTATACTTGGTATACTTCATACTCATAAAATATCTAGAATAATAAAGGAGGAAATAATAATTTTGTGTATATTGCTATGTGACTAAACTCATATTAGCTATTTTATTCTTATATTTAGGATTCTAAGCACTAAGATTTAAATGTTAATGTGCTTATTCAGTGTCATATCATCCAAAATACAAATATAAAGGTTTTTAACACTGTGATAGGTGAATATTATGGGTACAACCTTCTTTTAGTAGTAATAGCTATGGAAACACTAACAAACTCCTATTAATACCCACAATGATATCTTCCAGTTCTATATCATATATATTATTCAAGATTAGGAAAATTCGATAAAAACATGAAAAATTTTATGAAAACTTACTTTGTAACCTCCTTGTTGGGCTCTCTCCATGGAGCTGTCTTCGTGGCATATATGGAGAAGGGCGGGGAAGTGGCAATGAAGAGACATCATGCGTCTGAAGTTTGTACCAATGTGGCTCATCATCTAATAATGCTGTTTCTAATTCAATTAAAATCTACAAACCCAAGAGACAAAGGATGGTTATAATTTACCAATAATAAAGAAATTATGTTAGTTGGTCCTATAACTTTTATACTAATAATTATAATAGTAATGCTATTATATGAAAAGCAAGGTCATTTGGATGTTGCAAAATTATCAATATGTTTTCGACAATAAATAAACTTTTATAACTTCTTAGTGATTTAATAGTTTTAAATAGCTAAGACATTTATTTTGTTGACCCTTGACTACCCACTACTAGACACTATCAAATTTACCATTGCAAAAATAACACTTTTCATTATAAATGACTGTAATAATAACTAACATTTGTATATCATTTTAGAAGTTAAAAAGCATTTTTATTTAGCATCAACCTAAATGCCCATAAGTGATAGACTGGAGAAAACTGTGGTACATATACACCATGGAATACTATGCAGCCATAAAAAAGAACAAGATCATGTCCTTCACAGGCATATGCATGGAGCTGGAAGCCATTATCCTTAACAAACTAATGCAGGAACAGAAAACCAAATACCGCACGTTCTCATGAGATGAGAACACATGGACCCACAGAGGCAAATAACACATACTGGGGCCTATTGGAGAGTAGAGGGTGGGAGGAGGAAGAGGATTAGGAAAAATACTAATTGATACTAGGCATAATACATGGGTAATGAAATAATCTGCACAACTAACACCATGACATATGTTTACCTATATAACAAACCTGCACATGCATCCCTGAACTTAAAATGAAAGTTAAAAAAAAAATTAACCTTTACAAGAACCCTTAAATGGGAAGAGAAAAACAAATTTGAAGTCCCTATTGTGTTATAAGGATGTGCCTATTATTTGTCATAATTATTAAAAAACTACTAGCTTTGTCTTATTGTTTAATTTTCATAAACAAAAATACCAAGGCTAACAAAGGTTAAAAGAGCTTGTTTAAGGGCACACCAGCTTGTAAGTGAAAGAGGTGTAATCTGAATCAGAATGTCTTATTTAAAATTCTATATTTACCACACCACCTGCTAAAGATTTAAAAGAAAAGAGAAAAACAAGAATGTATTTTAAATATGAACCATATTATAATATAAATTTTATTAAAGGAATATTTTAAAAATTTACCCAAATTATCAGTTTGTAGAAATTAACGTCTATTTTTTTTTTTGGATGTTGTACAAGTATGACAGTGTTTGTGGCTGTGTTTACAAGAACTGCCACATAAAGACAAATTACTATTTACCTAAGGGAGGTAAAGAAACAATACAGCCAAGTTAATAGTTCAGTTTTTCTTTTTTGTTTTTGAGACAGGGTCTTGCTCTGTCACCCAGCCTGGAGTGCAGGGGTGCAATCATAGTTAACTGCAGCCTCAAACACCTGGGGTAAGGCAATTCTCCCACCTCAGCCTCCTGAGTAGCTGGGACTACTGTATGCATCACCATGCCTGGCTAATAACTTTTTTGATTTTTTTATACATGGGGGTCTTGCTGTGTTATCAGGCTGGTCTTGAACTCCTGGTCTTAAGCTATCCCCCTGTCTCAGCTTCCCAAAGAGTTGGTATTATAAGTGTGAGCCACCATGCCTGGATTTATTTCACTCTTCCTAAATTTTCCCTAGCCATTTTGAAAATTATAGGTACTATGTTCCAAAGAATTACAAACACAAAATACAACATACTTATTTAATCCTCATATTAACCCTGAGTTGCATACTAGTATTATTCCCACTTGGCTGAAGAAAAATCTGATGCAAGGATGGATTAAATAACTTGTTCAAAGACACAAGGCTAAGAAGTGGTAGTGCCAGGAATATAAACCCAGGCAGTGAGCTCCAGAGTATCTGCTTCTAACAACTGTGTTACCCTTCCTCCCAAGGGTCACAGAAGGGTTTTTACTTTTATCATTCTTTGGTTCCTTAGCTGACAACACTCACTTCAATATTTCTATAGATTGTTGTTTTTCCCACAAGATTACCATTTAATTTACTCAGAAAAACCAACTGATATGGTTTGGCTGTGTTCCCACCCAAATCTCATCTTGAATTTTAACTCCCACAATATCTTTGTGTTGTGGGAGAGACCCAGTGGAAAGTAATTTAAGAATGGGGGTGGGTCTTTCTCATGCTGTTCTCTTCATAGTAAGTCTCATGAGATCCGATGATTTTATAAAGCGGAGTTCTCCTGCACAAGCTCTCTCTCTTTGTCTGCTGCCATCCATGTAAGACATAACTTGCTCCTCCCTGCCTTCCACCATGATTGTGAGGCCTCCCCAGCCATGTGGAACTGTAACTCTTTTTCTTCCCAGTCTGGAGTATGTCTTTACTAGCAGCATGAAAACGAACTAATACGGTAAATTGGTACTAGTAGAGTGGGATACTGCTGAAAAGATATCCAAAAATGTGGAAGCGACTTTGAAACTGGGTAACAGGCAGGGGTTGGAACACTTTGGAGGGCTCAAAAGAAGACAGAAAAATAAGGGAAAGTTTGGAACTTCCTAGAAACTTGTTGAATGGCTTTGCTCAAAATGCTGATAGCTATATGGACAATAAAGTCCAGGCTGAGGTGGTCTCATATGGAAAGGAGGAATTTGTTGGGAACTGGAGCAACGGTGATTCTTGTTATGCTATGGCAAAGAGACTAGTGGCATCTTGCCCCTGCCTTAGAGATTTGTGGAACTTTAAACTTGAGGGAGATGATTTAGGATATCTGGTAGAACAAATGTTGAAGCAGCAAAGCAGTCAAGAGGTGACTTGGGTTCTGTTAAAGGCATGTTTTTTTAATCTATCTATCTATTTATTTAGAGACGAAGTCTCGCTCTGTCGCCAGGCTGGAGGACAGAGGCAGGATCTCGGCTCACTGCAACATTTGCCTCCTGGGTTCAAGTGATTCTCCTGCCTCAGCTTCCTGAGTAGCTGGGACTACAGGTGTGCGCCACCACGCCCAGCTAATTTTTGTATTTTTAGTAGAGACAGGGTTTTACCATGTTGGCCAGGATGGTCTTGATCTCTTGACCTCATGATCCACCCACCTCGGCCTCCTGAAGTGTTGGGATTACAGGCATGAGCCACCGCACCGAGCCAGCATTCAGTTTTATAAGGGAAGCAGAGCATAAAATTTTGGAAAACTCGAAGCCTGACAATGTAATAGAAAAAAAAAATCCCATTTTCTGAGGAGAAATTCAAGCCAGCTGCAGAAATTTGCATAAGTGGATTGCTCCTCCTTGCCTTCCTCCATGATGGTAAGGCCTCCCCAGTCATGTGAAACTGTAAGTACATTAAACCCCTTTTTCTTCCCACCCTTGGGTATATCTTTATCCGCAGCGTAAAAATGAACTAATATACCAACCACACTGAAAAAGGCTGAAAGTGAATTGCATGCTAATAGCTGGATAATTTCTTCCCATCTTTCCCCTCTCCAATAATTCTCTACATTACAGCTGGAAATATTTTTCTCAAGTACAATCAAACCATTTTCTTTTTAAAGAGAATATGAGACTGCGTAAGATGATGAGACCCCATCCCTACAAAAAAAATAAAATTAGCCAGGCATAGTGGTAGATGCCTGTAGTCTCAGCTACTTGGGAAGCTGAGGCAGAAAAATTACTTGAGCCCAGGAGTTCAGGCAGTAGTGAGCTATGACTGTGCCACTGTGACAAAGCGAGACTCCACAGAGATGGGAAACAGAGAATTGGTTTTTGGTCATTGGTTCTCATTACCCACCGGATAAATCCAAATTTGTTTATATGTTAAGAGACATGCTCTGGTCTCAGTCTAAGCCTCAAACCTCATTTCTTACCACATTCCCTTCCAATTTCAATGCAGTTGACCAAGATCTCCTCACACCTGATATCTTGTTATTCCCTCTGCAGGAATTTCACTTCCCTTGAATTTGCAAAATTCCTCTCTCTTGGTGAAGACTTCCTTTGACCACCTGCCCTACTGTGCACAGCAATTATGTATTCCTACTGCATTTTCCCCTTCATAGCAATTGGGATGCTATACTCTAATTGCTATTCATGTGTCTGCATAACCAGTGAATTGTAAATTCCTTGAAGCAAGTAACATTAGTTGTTTACCTTTGAAGGATCAGTTACATTGTAGGGCTTGAAAATAATCCATAAACAAATGGTTTAACTACTTATTAGTGGTATAGTCTGTTCAGTAAACTACCAAGAGATATACATCACTATAAAACAAAGCAATATATTTGTGAAATACAAACCTTTTATCATTCAACACAGAGTTCTAAAATAAGAACAAACATGTAAAACTTGTCAGAATATGTAGAACCACTGTTTTCTATAGCATCAAATTTTGTCCCAAAGCAGCAGCTGAAATTTATTCCATTAAAGAAACTGTGCCTACTTTTGCAGATACACTATATATACAATTGTACTGAAGTATTCAGGATAACATGAATACTGTAAACTTTAAAACAACTCCAGATACCTCGCCTAAGAATTCACTTTCTTCCTCTCGAACTCGAGCTTGATCCCAAAGGGTAATCTCTAGCATCCGTTCCCGAAATTCTCTTCGGTGGACTGGAGAATAAATGAATGTCTGGTTCCATTTGGGTTCCAGTGTTTTCTTTACTGTTTTAGTTCTTCTCTTGTTTTTATCACTATGGAAAAAACAACGAATTACAAACTTACATAGAACTATAAGTTTTGTCCTAAAATTTATTGATGTAAAATTTCTCTGAAGACAAGACCATAAATTTATCATACATTACAAATGCTATAATCTTTAAAATTATGAAAAATTTAAGCTACATACTATATCACATTTTATACATATGACAATAATAGCAATGTTTCAATAAATCTTAAATTTTTTCAACAGATTATTGAAAAATTAATCTTTCTCAAAATCTAAATAAAACCAGACTTGAGAATCTTAACTCTATAATTTTTTAAAATATTGAAAACTTTCTAATAATTAACCAGTAACGTTACATATACTACTCACTTAAATTATAGAAGTTTCATTGTACGAAAAAGATAAGTAAATTGTGATATTCACAATTTCTTATCTATAAAGTTCTAGCTAATGACCAATTATAATTTGTATTTATAAAGGTAATTTTTTAAATACAAGAAATTCAGATTTGTTTATTTGACATATATTTGGTACTTTAAAACATCGTGAATTTATTTTTATGTGAGGTATCACCATAATGTGGGATGAAAATGCAAGATAGCCATCCCAATAAATGGGATTGCTAGCTGAGACATTTCCATGTTCTTTTTGGTTGTACAGCTCTGTATGTGTATTACCATACTGTTGTGTTGGGAAATATATTAAAACAGAAATTAAAAATAATAAAATAAAAATTTTTAAACATTCAAATATTTCTTTCTGAACATGAAGCATCCTATACATCGCCTAGGGTACATCCAACCTATTTGAAGATCACTACTCTTGCTTATTAGACAGGATCACTGGCTGGATAGGAATAAAATTTTCTAGAAAATACAATTTAAGCTACCTAAGAAATATATTTAAAATGACAGATAAGCTCCAATTAGAACAGTATCAACTGCTACAAATTATTTCAGCACAACACAGTTCTAAGAGTTTTGAGAAATAGGGAGGAGAGAGAACACAGAAGTTGTATGACTGTCTCTGAAACTGGAAAGTTACGCAACTTCTCGTTGGAATTTCAATGTTTAATATAGATTTTACTTGAATAATGAAGAGGTATTGTATGTTTCCAGAGCACACATATATAATGTGGCAGAAAGCTGCCTTTAAATACATTAATTGATCATGAAGTTCGCTAATACACATGGAAAAGATAACATGTAATGTAGCTTTATTAACCATGAAGGCATTGGCAGCAAAATGACATTGCAAACCCATGTACGAGATTTTATCTCTATACATGGAAATAAGTAATAATGTATATGGGAATAACTTATCTGAAACAAGGATTGTGATATATGATCTTTATCTCCCTCCCTTCTTTTAAAGCTTTAACAAATATTTATTTAACATCTATTCATATTTCATTGATGAAGAATGAATATTGAGACTCTATCAAGAGATAAAGTTCCTTCCACAAAGGCCAGGATGAAAGTATTTAACAGAAGCCTTACTATCTAATTCAAGAATAGTTTATATCAAAATCTGAAAGGAAAAAGAAGAGGAGTAAGTCATGAGCTACCTCTTAAGAACAGAAAAAAGCTCTCAGATAAAGAATGACAATTTGGCTGGGCGCTGTGGCTCATGCTTGTAATCACAATCATAGCACCTTGGGATGCCGAGGCGGGTGGATCACGAGGTCAGGAGTATGAGACCAGCCTCACCAACATGGTGAAACCCCTTTCTACTAAAAATACAAAAATTAGCTGGGTGTGGTGGTGCACACCTGCAATCCCAGCTACTCGAGAGGCTGAGGCAGGAGAATCGCTTGAACCCTGGAGGCAGAGGTTGCAGTGAGCCGAGATCATGCCATTGAACTCTAGCCTAGGTGACAGAATAAGACTCCATCTCAAAAACAAAACAAAACAAAAACAGAATGACAATTTTAGACAAGATTTCTATATTGAATAGGAAGAGGACTAGACAATCTCTGAAGTTCCTTATAAACCTAACATATATGATTGCAATTTAATAAGGCAATATAGTATGTACCGAAGCACCAATTCATAAAAAGAACCATGAAAATAACCTTATCTTCATCAAGTTTAAAAAAAATGAGTTTTACTTTCTCTATAAGTATAAATAAAGCCCTCAGAATCAAAGCATGCTGCATAAGTCAAACACTGAAAAGGTGCTAAAAATATTTTAAAACTAAGATCAATAAGCATGTTATAGAGATTATTTTAAAATAAAAGCCTAATTACAATAAAATAAATAATTGATCTTTAAATGAATCATCAAATTGCTGAAAAGGTAGTTAACTTTTATAAAAAATAAAATCCAACCTAATTCTTTTTAAAAAATTTATTTTCATGTTACTAGGACTTTGATTTCCATTTAATTTAGTAATAGCATGAAAACACTTGATGTTTTTACTTAAAATTAGAAGAAGAAATATATTTTAACTGGTAACCCACTTTACTTCAAGATATAAAAAAGAGTATAGGCCGGGCGCAGTGGCTCACGCCTGTAATCCCAGCTCTTTGGGAGGCTGAGACAGGCGGATCACTAGGTCAGGAGATTGAGACCATCCTGGCCAACATGGTGAAACCTCATCTCTACTAAAATACAAAAAAATAGCCAGGCGTGGTGGCATGCGCCTGTAGTCCCAGCTACTCAGGAGGCTAAGGCAGGAGAATCACTTGAACCCAGGCGGCAGAGGTTGCAGTGAGCCGAGATCGTGCCACTGCACTTCAGCTGGGCGACAGCGCATGACAAAATCTAAAAAAAAAAAAAAAAAAAAAAAAAAGGGTATAAAATAAGCCTACTTATTTTTTAGAGTACACAGTACATTATCTAGAAAATAATTTTCAAATGACTTAACTGACATTCTAGACTAGATTTCTACTATGCAGTCTCCCTTGCCCCTCTAAAAAGTCTCATCAATAAAAATGCATCAGTTGTTTTCTGTTTACTTGTTCAAGTATTTCTTTCAGAAAAATTGTCAAGAAAAAATAATTTATAACAAAAGCACAAATAATCCTTTATTAATGAGTAAAAACATGTGTCAACCACAAATAAAAAATTGTTGAGATGACAATGTTACTTTCTGATTTAGGCAGATAATTTTTTTCACTATTACAGATGAAAGCTTGACACAACCTAATCAATAAAGTAAGCTATAAAATTTATGTAAAGAATCTTCAAATTCCTGATAATTAACAAGGAACTCGGCTGAGAAATAATCTGAGAAGGAAACATTAAAATACCTTTCACATTCCTTGGTGTTGAGAAAAGAGAAAAAACACTATATCTGGAATATAAAGGTCTGGTTAAGAAGAGCTTCCATTTTATTTTTCACTTTTTGTTTTTGTTTTTCTTTTTTCTTTTTTCTTTTTTTTTTTTTTTGAGACAGAGTCTTGCTCTGTCATGCAGGCTGTAGTGCAATGGCGTGTGCAATCTCAGCTCACTGCAACCTCTGCCTTCCTGGTTAAAGCAATTCTCCTATCTCAGCCTCCCAAGTTAGCTGGGATTACAGGCACCTGCTACCACGCTTGGCTAATTTTTTGTATTTTTAGTAGAGACGATGTTTCACCATGTTGGTCAGGCTGGTCTCAAACTCCTGACCTCAGGTGATCCACCCACCTCAGCCTCCCAGAGTGCTGGGATTACAGGTGCAAGCCACTGCGACAGCCACAGAGATAGGGTCATGTTACGGTGGTCAGGCTGGTCTTAAACTCCTCACCTCAAATGATCTTGTGATTACAGGCATGAGCCACTGCACCCAGCCTAGAAGAGCTTCCCTTTTAGCACTATGTGCTCAGAATCCAGGAAGAGGGGTTACATAAAAATAAAACTAAGCAAAAATAGTCACAAAAGAAATTGAGTAACTTGCAAAACTTTAATTGCCTTAAAAATGTGTTTCCCTTCAAAGTTTTGAGTACATAGAAACTTAAATAATGTGCACAAAAGCACAGATGATTATGGCTGTCCTCTTCCCTTACAGTTCCACATGTATCTCAAAGACAACCCAAATTGTTAAAAATAGCTACCTTAATCAAACTTTATAAGATAAAATTATATAGCAAATAGTTTCTAATAACTTTAGATGTTGTGGCATCTTGATGTATCCTGAGGAATCTGATATACAGCTTTGACTTCAAAATATGTATCAAATAAAATGCAAAGCCTTTATTAATTGTCTATTCTTTTGGCCTTTTCTTTGCTGAGATTGTTGTCAGGTGACACTTTGGCACCCAACTCAACCCTGATCACTTTCTGCTTGAACTAAATAACAAAATCAATGAGAATCTAAAAGTGTATAAATATGTTTAAGATCACATCTGTGCCAATCTACTTCCAACCTGAGAAAAATAACCAGATCTTGAGAGCACTCTGCCTTGGGAGGCAGGGATGCAGACAGATAGTTGGGGAAAGTTAATTGGTATCATTCTTTCTTTCTTTTTTCATTATGCCTATTGAATGGTCTCTTCTATTTTTTGTATGCCTGAAATTCAGAGTGATTAGTCTTTTTTTTTGATAAAATATTTCTCCATTCCTAATTTCTCCATTTAAACCAGGGTAGAACAAAAAGAAAAAAAAAATTAAAGGTAGAACAACACCATTTTTATTGATTAGAATAGATACAAAGTAATGCTTGAAGAAATTGATTCTAGGCCCCGTAGTAAGTTTTCCTGACAATATGAGGTGATGAATACAAAACATACTTCTTAAATTTATAGAATAGAGAGAAATAATATCTTGGTAAAGGGAGGTAGAAATTGTAGAGAAATATGAATATGAATATTCTTTCGTAGAATTTTTAGCTTTTTGATTAAGAAAGGTAGTATTTTAGACTAAAAATTTTAGTATTTTAGCCTTTTGACTCTATAATTTGTGTTAAAAGTTTGATTTTTGGAAGCATAATCTTTAAGGATTTTGAAAAATGAACATATATATAAGAAATAATACACACATGCCTAAAATTAATATTCAGAATCACATATACAACGTTTAAGTTTTTAAAATCCTAAATATTTACTGTCACTATTTTGATTCCTAAGAACCATCACATTTATATTAAAGTTCACATGATACCCATAAATGATATAGAATTGAAATACTCATTGCTATTAACATTTTCTCATTTATTTTCCAGAACATTTATTTTTGTTTTGTATCTTTACCTTCTGTCTGGAAGAAAGTAGATTTTAACATAAGGATTCCTTGGCCTCCCATCTTCCCTGGAAGGGAGATCCTTTGCTCCCAAAATTGTAACTATTAATTGGTGACCAACCTTGTCAAACCATAGTTTTATCTGAAAACCAAAAATATTCATTTGTCAATTCGAACTTTATTACACAAACATAATGTTTACTTTTCCAATCTTCACCCCATTCTCTTAGAGCAACATTAGCACAGAATATAAATTTTACTTAGTAAATTGTGGCTAGTTAAAATAAAAGGATATACTATAATAACTTCAATGAATAAAAGAATGATTTAGACATTTCAGTTTGACTGATAAAGCATGTGGACTTTGGACTTTATATACAATGACTACTCTGTATCTTTACTTATGCAAGAATCACCAGTTCATTTTGGTTCCCCTATGATACCAAATTCAGAATAAGTGCTCAAAATGAACTGAGTAGATAGTATTCTGTTTATATAACATTCATAGGGAATTTTCAAGTAAATGTTTTATGTCATTTCACAGTTAAAAACATTAAAAATTTTATAAGCAAAAGGGATTTACTAGTAGCTTTAGTCAATAGATTTTTTCAGTTGGAACTTGAAACAATAATGAACTCATCTTTAAAAATTGTCCTTATTCAGACACAAAGTCTCATTCTTTTGTGAAGTCGATGAATAATATTCTTAGAATAATAAAAGTACATTTTATTTTTTGAGATAAGAAAATGAGAATAATTTCGCTGTGCCGTAATTAGGGAAGGGAACTTCACATC
Organism: Cacajao melanocephalus; assembly: GCA_963573385.1. Taxonomy (NCBI): domain Eukaryota; kingdom Metazoa; phylum Chordata; class Mammalia; order Primates; family Pitheciidae; genus Cacajao; species Cacajao melanocephalus. The sequence continues at coordinate 25,066 of CAUYLG010016435.1, forward strand.
CAGCTGCTGAATTCACTTGATTTAACAGTTATCACCTCCCACGCACATACCTCACACCTGCACACCTAGCTAGCTGATTCTACTATGTCAAGACCTATGATAATTATGGCTCTGATCCACATCTTGGCCCAGAACTCAGCACATCTCTAACCACTATATTGAAACCGAAATGGAACCAGAAATTTGGAACTTGACAATAAAAGGTAAAAATCAGTGCTGGTTATACATGAAACACTGGCAGTTCAGTTCCAATTCCAACATGGCTTTGTTGAGTCCCTCACCTCATATCCAAGGGAATGAGACACTGAGTGACTTTTGAGTCAGAAATGGTAAACTGACAGCCCAAAAAAGTATATAAAATTATTTATATCATTTTTTTCTTTGCCAAATGGAATGAGCCCTTTTATAGAAATAAAAGTAAGAAATATCCAAATTTTTAAAATTATAGTTATTAGTTTTTATGTTGTCTTTTTAATTAACGTAGGTATTATCTTGATATTGTATAACAAGAAGTTTTTCTAACGGAGCTGCTAAGTACAAAAATAGACCTTAGACAAATATTTCTCAACTTGTGGTTAACAAATCTGTGTCAGTATTATCTCACTTATTTATTAAAAAGTTACAAATTCCTGGGGCCCACCTGTCACCTACTGAATTAGAATTTTTAACAAGTCCTCTAGGTGATCCTCAAGTACATTAAAATTTGAGAACCACTGCCTTAGATTAAGAGTATAACAACTTGAAGAAAAAAAGTCTCCAATATATCAACAGACAACAGTTCAAATACTTGCTTGTCTAATAATATTAGAACATAGATGCAGATAAGAAAAGGGGGCATAAAAGAGACTATTCTTCTGGCAAAAGATATGAAGGAAAAACAATGAAAGAAAGAAATGCAGGAATGTTTCATTGCATATGAGATGAAAGAGGTGTTATAGATAGCTTCATGGTTCTAAATGTGTGACCAAAACCCCATTGATTTCTATGGTATTCTCTATTTTCACCAGTTACAAAGAGTTTATGGCTTTATTTTTTTCTAAGACATTAAACAGCTTTCTCTGAGGATCATGACAAGAATATTAAGCACCTCAAAGAAAAAAAAAAGGATTCTGCAAGGTTAAAAAATTCCTTTGCAATAAATGTTACATTTAAGAAACAAAGAAATAATTATTATGAGACTAAGCTAAAAATTACCGGGGCAAATTATTGATTTCTGTGAGAATGTTTTGAGGGGTTAAACTAAGTACTTGTTGCCATCTCCACCAGCAATATTTTTGCTCCTTTAAAATCATTAAAACTAGCATTTGAGATATATATTTCAAAAGTCTGACAGAGAGTATTCTTTTCAGATTTCCTTATGCCATGGAAAACCAAAATATTGTCACTGACTAATATTATCCATTTCTCATACAGACAGTAAACATATGGCTTTCATATTTTTGCTATAATATTTTATAGTTTACTAAATTATAAATTACAAATGTACAAATATTAAAATAATTTGGAGAGCAAATGGGCACATTTTAACTTTACTAATTATCTGATCAAAATTATAACCTTTTAATAGACTGCCTTAAACTGGGTACTGATAATAACTCTGATTTTTATTTATATTATAGGACTTGCATTGAAGTTTTTAATAGATATCCAGTTCACATAATCAAATCAGATTTTATTAGGTACGTCACTTTATAACATTCTTAATTTCTTATCTGTGCTTTTTAAATAAGAGGTTAAAATATAGCTGTTTACTCCCCCAAAATATAACAAACTTATTTAACAATTCTAGTCCTGACATAGACCCTGTTCAGCCCCAATTTCATTAATAAAAATATTAGTATAAACTGTTTTAAAATAATTATTATTCCAGCTTTAGCATGTAACCACTTTTAATTTTCCTAAGTAGGACCTAAGCAGCATAGGTAAATATTTTCTATTGTATAATATTAACTAGAGTAATTTTTAAAATTTAAACAAAATAAGTATTACTCAGAAGCAACAAATTTTAAGAAAACAACATGCAGCAAAGCAAGGAAAGCATACTACTACTTTTAAAAAGCTATATTGACATTACTTTACCATATAAGGGTTTCCTAATGAAAAGAGGCAAACAACTTGTACCCAAGTATTACAATAACATTAAATAAAATTACAATGACAAAATATTAACAAAATAAACTCAACTTATTTTATATGGATTGTAATTCTGTTCTTTCAAAGTAAAATACTTTCCAAAAACTGAACCTTACATATAATATGCATAAAATTCATATTTTAAATAGGGTACAAATTTATTTGCCAATCTCCTCAAGGATTTATTACTTGGAAAATGCAAAAGAGTACAGATATTAAGTGATATAATGAGTGATTTAAAGAGACAGTAACCTTAGTATAATAAAGGAAAATATCAATAGTATAAAATTAGCTATTTCTGTAAATGTTACATATATGAGTAGAATCTGCATTAAATCTACTTTAAATGCCACTTTGACATCTATAAGGCTTAGTATTTAGTTTTTCACATAAAATCACTAACAAAGATTGTCTCTTTAAATTTTTATTCAATATTCTAATCTCCATGCAGAATTTTACAAGCTGGCTAATAAGATGATTTGAAAGTCAATAACATGGTTTGGAGCAACATACCAAAAAAAGTTTTCCTACTAACGCATTTTCCAAAAACATACAAATAAGGGTTAAAACACAACTTTAGTTTCTATCAGGCAGACAAGGCCTTTACCTGAACCCTAGGAACAAAAGGCGTTGTTCTTCTACTAAGGCTTTGGCTCTGGTAAGCAAAATTAAAGAAAAAAGCAATAAAACAAAACCAAAAAGGACAACACACTGGAACTAAAAGACCAAAAGTAAAAACAAACACACACAACTATCCCTTAAATACAATTTTTCCATGACAATATTTATCAAAATTAAGTACTTCACTGTAATGAACAAATTTTGTCCAATGCCAAAATACATTAAAAACTACACAAAATATTAGAATTTGTATAATCCAATTTTTCAAATGTAGTTCACATAACAGGAATAAAGACTACATATAAAATAATATATTTGGGCTCATATATTTTGAAAGAATGATTATAAGCATAACCCAAGAATCAATAAATTTCAGATTTTATCCTTAAAACACACTACATACAAAATAGGATACTGCAAAAAGAAGTTAGTTGAAAATATGTTACCGAGTTATTAGTGAAAAGCCATCTGTGAAAGTAATTGTGTGACTTCTCCAAAGTATGTCTAACCAAAGTCAAAAAACTATTACTCAAGTTAGCTTTAGAATTTCTTAAAAGGATAAACACATTAAAATTAAAGTGTGTGGAAACGTATTGAATTAGTTGATTCATACTTGATGAATCCATATCAGGTTCTAGTACTGAAACACCATCATCGGATATTTATTATGTACCATTCAATATAATATGTTTATTGCTAATCATATCTATTAATGACAATATCTTACTTCTTTCTTATACAGTTTGTTATATTTTTCTAAGCCATTATTGACAGTTTATTGTAAGTTTATTGCCTCATGGTATTTCCAATAACCTTATAAGAGAGTTGCTTCTACCCCCAATTTATAGATGAGGAAACACAGAAAAGTGCTAAAAACACTTGCCCATACTCAAAAAGCAAAATAGTGTAAAGGCAGAAAAATAGAGCCCAGTTCTAATTAAATCTCTAAATCAGGTTCTCAGAATCAAATCAAATTTCCTTTCTCTTACTGACTTTTGTTTTCATTTTGAAACAGTTTCCAAAAGACACCACAATAATCAGAATGTTGTACCTTTATTAGGGATTCCAACATTCCAACAGTTAAATCAGAACATAATCCAGGTTTGGGAATGGATTTTAAGGCATTTAATTCTGCTTCTATCACCAAGATTCCATCCCATTCCTCAGATTTCTAATGGATGCCTCTCTTGTCTACCTCAAAATCATAGTTAAAGGTTTCTCTCTTTCCACTGCTAACTGGAAACAGATAATGAGTACTAGGAGGACTTTTGCCCAATTCAGTTGGCATTGAACAGACACTGTTTATTTAAGACATAAATCTAAAACCCAAAGGAAAGCAGACTTAAAAGCAGACTGTCATTCAATCATAAGTCATCTCTCTCTCAATCTCTCTCTCTCTCTCTTTCAAAACCAAGGCAGTTTCAAATCTAAGCTGTCTTCATTTTTGTGGGCATATATTCCCAAAGGAAGAAATATTCGGATATGGAGTATGTTACTGATGTCTATCTGCATCACCACAGGCTGTTATAATGCTTTAGCCAATGACAGAAGGGATACATGAAATTCATAGAGAAACTCAGCCAGATGAAGAAGGGGACTAAAGAAGGTACTTTAAAAATACATTTTATGTCCCCTATCCTCCTACCTGTTTTGTTCTAGACCAAAAATATTAAGGTTACAGAATATTTTTACAAGTAAATATCATGTCATAAAAGAAAAGAGTCACATTAAAAGAAATAATACTTTCAATTAAATTATCGTTTAAAACTTTTGTTACGCTCTAAAATGAACTCATACATACATCTCATAGACTTCTGAAATCAACCTTCTGAAACTCTATGGCAATTTACACCTAATCTTCACCCATGAGTTTATATTTTAAATATGGTTCTAAAAATATATTTTTGTGTTGATATTTTTTAAATTAACGTAAAATTCACAAAACATGCAACTGACTTTTTTTTTTTTTGAGACTGAGTCTTACTCTTATTGCCCAGGCTGGAGAGCAATGGTGCAATCTCTGCTCACTGCAACCTCCGCCTTTCATATTAAAGTGATTCTCCTGCCTCAACCTCCTGAGTAACTGGGATTACAGGCATGTGCCACCACATCCGGCTAATTTTGTATTTTTAGTAGATATGGGGTTTTTCCAAATTGGTCAGGCTAGTGTTGAACTCCTGACCTCAGGTGATCTGCCTGCCTCAGCCTCCCAAAGTGCTGGAATTACAGGCATGAGCCACCGCACCCGGCCAGAACTGACTATTTTAAAGTGTACAATTCAGTGGCAATTACTGTGTTTAGAATTCTGTGGATTCACCACCTCCTTCCAGTTTGAAAACATTTTCATCACCCCAGAACACCCCATACTTTACGTAATCACTCCCTATTTTTCCATCTCGCTGTCCACTGGTAACCACTGCTTTCTGTCTCTATGGATATTTCAGATAGGAATGGCAAACTACTATGTGCCTCATGGTAATTTGTAATTACTATTAATTCATTTATACTGTAAGCATGAGAGATATGATTCAGGCTTCATACAAATGAAGAATTTGAATTTGTACACCACAATTTATTTTGCATTTTAATGTCACTTTCTACTACTGATTGCACTACTAGCTTTAGAACATTCCTTTCATGCCTTTCATGCAATACTTTCAGAATAACAAAGTTATGACAATGAAGTGTAAAAGATAAAAGATTTTTAAGAAGTCTTTCATTTATAGAAATGTTTTAAAAGGCTATGGAGTTTCTAAGGAGATAGAAAGGACACATATCTCTTCTTAAATTATGTACTCTTTAAATAGGCATATAAAATAAATATTTATATTATTTACTTAAAATGGAGTCAAAAATATTGTTTAGAAGTAACTTGGAAAAATACTGCAACCATGAATCAACCACAGATCACGTAGTCAGTGAAATAAAATATGATTATCAATAAAATCAATTGTATAATATGTTCCCACAGAAAAATAATTCTGAGTCTTTTCTCATTTGAAAATAATTGAAAGATATATTTTCTTTTAACATCCTATTATAAAACTAGCCAAAGACTATAAACTAATCAAAATATTAAGAACTATAAAGGTAATCCACTGAAGGAAAACAAATGCTAAATTCTGCAAGAACACATTTTAAAAATGGAGTCATAATAAGGGAGTGCTGCAGTGAAAATGCTAACATACAGCCTACATGGCATAAACCTAAGTTCATGCTGATTTTCCTCACCAAATACATTAATGGCATTTTCACTGTTATGCCCTAGAATAATAAGCAGCAGGACAATTCAAGCATGGAGATAAAATAAATTGCATACATTTAAAAATAATCATCAGCCTTGAACATGAAAATGTAAACAACAATTTACATTGCATGTATTTTTTTATAATCACCTCCTTTGAGAATGATATTATATGTATATATTTTCTATTTGAGCTATGAACTGACACAATATTAGGAAAGTCAGCTCACATAGTATAAAAATTATCATTGTTTTCAGGCATTAGCAATATCATCATTTTGTAAGTGAGGTATGGGCCCAAGTAAAAATTCACCAAAAGCAAAAATGTCCAAAGGTAGAATAGAAGGAAAAAGGAATTGTAATGTTGGTTTATAACTTCCTAGTTTTCCTTAGTGTTGATATATGTAGATATATTTTTCCAACCTCTACATCATTAGAGCAAACCAAAATTGTCTCCAGGCTGATAGAGACAGGATTAAATACAAAGGGAACAATTATACACAAGATAGCATCTTACTTATGTTTTCCTGGCTGCTAAATATAAGAATAAAATTCATAAGTTACATGAAGGTAGAAACCATTCCATCATGTTCATTTGCATTCCCACTAACTAGCACTATACCAGATGTGGGGATCAGAACTTAATATATATTTCTTAAGTAGATGATTGGAGTTAACTGGGTAAAATCATTTCTGAAGGAAAAATTTGATAATAGATTTCAAGAATCCTAAAATTTTCCTTTGCCCTTTATATTGTAATTGTATCTCTAGAAAGTTATCCTGACAAAAGGATTTTGTCCTAACAAAAATATTCAAGATTTATATTCAAGAATTTCCATGGTGTCATTATTCATAATAATAAAAGTTACATAAGCAAGATACCCTATAATAATGATTTAAGTTACAATGAAGTATTAAAATAGCCATTAAAACTATTTTAAGAGGAATTTTTAAAGACAGAAAAACGTTCACAATGTTACTAAATGAAAAATTAGGATTCAAAATAGTATGTATTTATTTTAGTTTTGTTTAAAAATTTATATGTATGTGAATGGTTATATTTCAGTGTCTGGATTACAGGTGATTTGTATGTTTTATTAATGTTTTGTACTTTCCAGATTTCCACAATAAATATGTAGCATATTTATAACCACTATTTGTTATATATGTGGGTGGGGTACGTGTATATGTGTGGACAACTTCAAAACATATGCAGCCAAAAGTTTTACTACTAATATCACAGTGGAACATAACCCTTCCAAGTCATCAGAAAAGGAGAAAACAATACACATTTGAAATTACAACATCACGTATAAATCTAAAGACTATAACTTTAAATCATTATACAAAAATTCAGAAGTGAAGCTTTTAAGTTTATATTTCCCTCAAATATTTAACAGTTTTACCTATTACCATATGATTTTTTAACCATGAAAAAAAGTAGTTGAATTTGAAATTTGTCTAAATCCCTGAACTGCGCTTCTTGTCCTCCCCTCCTAGTCCAATCTGTAATAAGACCTTGAGGTTCAAATGAGATAATAAAGTGATACTTATTTATTATAGAAATCTAACTTCCACTCCTTCTTTACCAACTCAAGCAAACTATATGTACACATAGACACAAACATCACAAACACAGACACACACACACACACACACACACACACACACACACACATCCACACACACAAATTTATTTATGGATTGGCATTATCCAGTCCCAAAAATATTATTTAAGAATGAACTACTGAAATGGATCCATAATAAGAAATAGCATTTATTAGCATTTTATAAGATGGTAGAATAAAATATACATTTGTAAATAGAAATGACAACATATGTGCTGTCAATACATGTAAGAGAATAAGTAGAAATATGCTACTTATTGCATAGGCTCAAAAAAAGACCACTGGCCTCAAATGAAAAAGTTCACTCTGTTTATGAAATAGAAAGGAAAAGAAAATAATAAAGAGAAAAAATTATTTTAGTGAAACATTTGCAATCTCCTAATAGCATCTGATATTCTTTCTTACATAACTTTTCTGTGATTGTCATCTTTATTGTCAAAATACTTCTTAAAAAAAGACATGTCTAATGACTTTTTAAGTAACTTCAATTAAACTTTTTTCCTTTTTGCATGTACTTCAGTACTGTAACTCCTTTTAATTAATAAAAATACTTCACAAAAATCAAATACTACTCTTTCTCCTCAAAAAAAAAAAAAAAAGGAAAATTTCACAGCTAATTTTTTAAAAAAAGGCTATCTTTTTTGGTCTTAAAATAGCCTCAAATAGCTTAGTTTTCAACTGTAACATTTTTTAAATCCAAAATTCAACGTCTAAATTTTGACAACCTAAATAGCTTTTTAATACTCATGAAATTTCAGGTTTAGTAATCACCAACAATACTCATAATATTAACTTACATTTTTCTAATATATAACAACAAATGTAAATATCTTAATATTTTAAAATGGTTAAATAAGGAAATGACAACAGAACAAACGAATAAAAAGTAAAGACATTTGTAAAGTTCCTCTGATATCAACACAATATAAAATGCATAAATGAACATTTAACTTTTATTCTAAATGTTCAAATCAGAGATCACTTAATGTGCAAAGTTATCTGAAGTATTCAGCAATCTATTATATATTTCCCTATTTATTTTGTCTATTGACAAAAACATCAAGTATCATTATATTTCATAGCAATATTCAACTCCAATGATTACTATGAACTTATACCAAATATCCTTAAAGTTGAAAAGCATTGAAGAATACATATTTACTTTTATCTGAAATGCCATTTTTATATAATATAACATTTTTATTTCTCTTAAAAATCTATGACAATTTATAGTCATCTTAAGGTATAGAGCAAAACTTATGAGCTTGAATTTTGGTATAACTACTAAGGTAAAAAGGGGTCTAGATATCTTCACAAAATCTTTTATTAAATTCCAGAAAATCTAACTCTACAAAATGAAGCAGTATGATAAATAATTAAAATTGGATTTCAAAAATTAAAATTATTAAGAATGAGAAAGTTGGAGGTTAAAAGCACAATTATGTTCTAGGAACAACTTCATTTGTAAAAAACTAGCATCATATTTTAAAAACACTATTTGATATTCCAAGAAGAAAAGTAAATGTAATGACTACGTACTGAAAGTTGTCCTGATAGGAACTGTGGAACATCCCGCAACATTCCAGGACTCATAGGAGAGGTAACAGAAATAGAAGGACGATCCATTTTTTGAGACTCAAAGGAGCTAGAACCTGAAACGATAATTATACACAACAAATAATAACAATGGCTCTTCACAAGTACTTAGTAAATTTTGCCATATATCTTTTAAATTATTTATTTTTTGATGTCCACAAAATGTCATTATATAGACCACTTTCTTAGACACAACATTCCAAATGTTCTTAAAAGGTTTTTTTGGGAGCAAAAGTGCAGTATAGGGATTCTCTTAAGACCAACAGTGAACCATTTTTTGTGCCAGTTATAGTAGAGATAGGTCTCTACCTCAGGACTTAGTTACTGTCTGTTAGGTGTACTATGTTCATATCTTACAATAACATAGTAAGAAAATTTTAAAAATAGAAACAAGGAGTAATCAAAACATAAATCAATAAAGCAACTGGAAGACAGACAGCCTACATTTGCAAATGCTAAAAAGTCCGAAATTATTAAATTTTTTAAATGATGTCTGGAAGAATATAACAAATTAAACTGGCATAAAGAAGTGAGGGGCATGAAAAAAGGAAATAAAATATTAAATATTTACTGTCACTATTTTGATTCTTGAGGTCAAGAACATTCCCTGTATGCCTGTTGTATTCTCTAGACAAAATATTGCAGACATTAATTGGGATTCAGAACACTGGGGAAGACCTGTGTTTAAGGGAATGGATGTATAAGAACTTAATTTGGAACATAGTGAACCTACAACATCTCTGAGGCATCCAAAGGGAGACATAAAGCAGCTAAGTGGAAGTACAAATGGGAACAAATGTCAAAGTAGAGACTACTGTTGGAAATTAACCTGTAGAGTTGTATGTCTAATTGGAAATAAAGGTGGTTAAAACTCACCTCCAGAGAGAGTACAGAGTAAAATGAAGGGGAAACTGCAAGCCTTGGGATTAGAAATAATGATGAAACCTTTTATATTACTAGCAAGTAGAAAGAATGAAGCCTTTCTAGTAAGAAATAAGCTGGGTTTTTTTTTGTTTTGTTTTGTTTTTACAATAAAGTTTGTTAAGCTTCAGGGAGCAGGAAGACAGAACAGAATGTATGTATTCTTTGAACATCCAGGCAGGTAGGGACAATGATAGCTCCTTTTGATAATGTAAACTTAGAAGTCATACAGCTGGCAATTACAACCGTAGGAAGAAAAGAATTTATTGAGGAACCAGAAAGGTTAAGGACAGGGACTTGGAAAAACATCAATGTTTAAACAATAAAATATTGGATCTAATTTGAGAAAGGACCCCTGTCTCCTCAGAAACAATTCTGGAATTATAGCCTAGGGACTTTTTAAATAGCTAAAATAAGATAAATGTTTCCATGTTGCTCACACAATATCTGAGACATGTAATAAAGGTAAATACAAATTTTAACCTACCCCATAGGATTGTTGTAAAGATTAAATACGATAGTATAGGTACAACATCAAGCACAGTTGCAAGTACTAAATAAAATGGGAACAATAAGGAAAATGATAATATCATTTTATAATACTTTAATTTTATTATTTATTTATGTTACAGTTTTATGTGATCATGATATTATTTTGGATAAAGTCATTTAGGACTTAGTCATAAGATACTAAATCAATCATATTTTAAAGTATAGAGCTATGGCATTCAAAGGACTACAATGATGAAGACTTCAGAAGAAACTTGTAAGTGCAAATATGAAAGTAAAAAACATCTATTTTAATAGTATATTCCCAATTATTGTGGTATATAGAGAATCTGACCACTTCTCACCGTCCTCATTGCTATCACCATGGTTTAAGTCCCCACTGTCTTGCCACCAGATTAACCTTCACACTAGTTCTGTTTGCTTTCACCTTGACTCTATTTAAGCTATTTGCAACCTAGCAGTCATTTTTAAAACTAAATATCTCCTAAAAACCACCCTAGACAGCTCCCAATTTTCCTGAAAATAAAAGCCAAAGTCCTTACAGTGGCTTATATAGCATAGGCAATTTGCCCATTATTCCTCTATCCTCACTCATACCATTCTTTCCCTTGCTCACTCCATTCAGCTACACTGCCCTCTTTGAATTTCCTTAAATGCAACTTAGGCTTTCTTGCCTTAAAGCCATTACATCCACCTATCCTGTACCTGGAAAGATTTCCTCCCTAGGCAGCCACTCCAAATTTTCCCTCCAATCCTTCCTTCTCAATGTGGTCTATTCTGATCAATCCATTTAAAACTGAAACCCTTTTCTTCCTCTCTCCTAATATCCCTTACTATACTCTCAATCAATCAAGAAACTTAGTTCATTGGAAAAATTAATTTAACATTTGAAATAGCACTCAAAATAATTTTTAAGATTATAGATAAATTTGATATTGAACTTATGTATTCATTTTTCCATTACTGCTCTGATGTTAAATCAGAACTATTATCCCACTTTCCAAAAATATAAATTAGAATAAATGTAATTATTCACTAGTTTATTCCAAGCATTTCCCCCCCACTTAATGGGGATGAGGTTACAAATAGTAAAATTTAAAACTGGGGAAAGTTTTGGGGTTGAATTTTTGGGAGTAGTGGGTAAGTTTATGATTTGTTGTTGGGATGATGGTTTCACAGATATATATGTATGCTGAAACTTACCTAACTGTGTACTTTAAGCATCTGCAGTTTATTGTAGTATACCTTAATAATGCTATCTAAAGATCTGTAATAAGACAATCTGGTTTAAAAAAACTTAAAATATTCTATATTTTTGTACTTTTTCCCACAGTGACATGAAATAATACTAAATTTTCTATCTTTATATGTTTACATACTTGATAATGAGGTTACCATATTTCTCACTTCACATTACTAGATAAATAATTCATCTGACCTCTGATGAATACAATTATAAATAACATTTTCTTCTAGAATAAATAAAACTTACTGGACTCCAGTTGTGCATATGTGCTATCAGGTATTCTAGGTATATCCCTGAAATGATAAAAAAAGAAAGCAAGAAACTGTTTCAACCATTAATGCATATCATATTTTTTAGCATTATCAAACTATTAATAGGACAGTGTAAAATGAAGAAAACTGTGTATAATAGTGGCAGTATATAAATATGACACAAGCCTTAGTACTTATTACTAATAAATTATTCTGGGCTAGCCCCAACTATTCAAAAGGAATTAAAATTCATATGCATTCATAGAATATTTATAAAAAACAGACTCTATTTTCTATGTGCTTCACTATACAATTATGCATTAGAAAAAAACTGTATTCAACAAGATACGTTTTAAAGATTTTTTTTATTCTATTCTGCTCTTTGCTTTTACCTGCTGTTCTAAATAAACAACATTAAAGTACAAACAAAATATCACCAAAATAAAAATTAAAATATTTGGATTGTGATTGAAACTTTTATTTTATTTATTTTTATTTTTTCAAGACTGAGTCTTGCTCTGTCACCCAGGCTGGAGTGCAGGGGCACGATCTCACCTCACTGCAACCTCCACTTTCTGGATTCAAGTGATTGTCCTGACCCAGCCTCCCAAGAAGCTAGGACTACATGCACTTGTCACCACACCTGGCTAATTTTTATATTTTTAGTAGACACGGGGTTTGGCCATGTTGGCCAGAATGGTCTCGAACTCCTGACCTCAAGTAATCTGCCCACCTCGCCCTCCCAAAGTGCTGAGATTAAAGGCGTGAGCCACCAGAAACTTTTAAAATGTAGTACTATCATTGAGAAAGAAGCAAATATGTTTCTACAGGGAATCTCAACATTACCTCGGAACTGTATTTACACCAAAAATAAGTGTATATTTTTATTTGAGATTTGACACAAGGGGTTAATATTAATGGTTACAGTCATTCAGTAAATTACATAAAGGATTATAAAGCCTTTAATATATTAAACAAAAATATGACTTGACGATCCTTTAATACCAGGAAATATATTTGATTAATACACTAATCCTATACATTGCAGTTTTACCATAATACAAAACTGTGAAAAGACAAAATAAAAATGAATACAACTTCAAGTGCCAGATTTAATACTTTAAAAGGAACATTTCAATAAAACTAAGCTACCAACCTAAGTCGTTTTCTTCAGCATTTTTTTAAAAAGAGAAAAATAATATAGGCCCATCATTTTCTAAATGAATTAAAACTGGATATTACTATTCTACAACAAAGGAATTCTGTTGGCTCCAGCCTAGAATGCTTTTGCCCCAAATCTGCATTTAATAATTCATTATCAGTAATATTTTTCTGTTGCTTTTACTCTGAAATAGGTATATATTTTACCTTGGTTGGCATATAATATAATTCAGTTACCTCTTTAATATTTATTGCCAATGTTTGGAAATTGTCATTTTTAATCTATAGACATTATATTTAATGCACAGGCATTATAAAACAGAGGTACAAACTACAAAGCCAAAGAGTATTTTGGTGTTTGCTTATTTTTGGTCTATTTGTCCACCCTGTTAAAAAAGATGTCATGTTTTTCCATAAACTGTTACCTCTATCTATAAACTATTACTAGGAATTGTATGTCCTTTGGCTCTTTCTTTCTGATGTTGAAATCTCCATTTTGAAAAATGTAAAATTTCTAGACTATAGTTGATTCATAGTCTTCTTCCCCTTCTAAATCCTATAACCACTTTCAAAGGTGTTACAATAATAAAATGAATAAACACCTAAATATTTCTTCTTCTTTTGTAACTAACTGTATATTCTACCATCTGCATTAACAGATAGAGAGACATCATAATTTTTGGTGAGGTGCTTTTGCTAAGGAAAGATAAAGAGTTATTGTCTACAAAATAATTTATTTCCATAAAGCAATCAGAAATTATTAGATGGTACATTACAAATTGTTTAACAGTATTCAACTTCATACACATATAAAATACTGAAGCCAACTTACCCAATAGGCCTTGAAACTACAAGCTCCACTTGTGGTTCAGGTTTGGATTCTAGAATGATGTTGTATACTTCCTCAAATGTGGCTCCTTGCAATAGTCTTCCATTCCATTCTAACACTTCATCACCTATAGTGTGGGTCAGTAATAACAATCTTATAAAGAAAATTTGATCCCATAAAATACACTTAACAGCAATCTTAAACTTCAATAAACTCCATAGGATAAAATATCCATTATAAAATACAAAACATACTGAGAACAGTTACAGTGACACAAAATTTGATGACCAAGGTGATTAGTATATTTCACAGAAAAGGACAATGGTTAGAGGAAAAAATTACATAAACATTATCTCTATGTGATTTCTTAATAGAAATTCTAATTCTAAGCAACTACCAAAATCAGTTGCCTCTTTAAAGATTTTATGACTCTGTACTGTAGGTTTCCCAATATATGTGCAACAGAGCACCTTGTTTTCCACTGTCTAAACTCTCTTGTAAAAACCTTAATAATTAGTATCTTATCAAATCCTCTTAAAGGTACTCAAGGATTTCTCCAATAGTATCCATTACCAAAGAGATAAGGGGTAACACATGGTAGGAAATATGTATTTATCCATAAAGTTTGTTCTAAACTATGTTGGCATTTTCTCAAAGGGAAAAGGTCTTATGGGAAACAAAATGGTTACTATTAAATACAGATTAGAATACACATCAGAAAAAAATAAGGTAAATATAAAAATGATTTTATCTACTATGACTCAAGAAATAATAGTTATGACTTTCCATTAATGAATAAAGACTTATATGGTTAAATGAACTATTTGTTATTGTCAAATCACTTCTAAATAAATGAAAATAACTCATAACTACACAAATTGAATGTTGTAAATGTAAATAATCAAAGGTAAAACTCTACCTGGTCTAAGATGTCCTACAGTATCAGCTAAACTTCCTTTTTTTACTTTGGTAATAAATGCACAAAGCCGACCTGATTCAGTCATCTTTCCTCCTACGACCTGTTTAAAAGAGGGAAGTATTAAGATGGGAATATTGTTAAAATGAGCATAGTTGAAGATTCAGGTAAAAAATACCTAGAACAATTTATCACACCTAAAACGTTAATTTAATGTACAGAAATGATTTCTTAAATAATTTATTGTCTCTATTAGGTTAGTATGTGCCCTAAGAGCCAAGTCTTTTCACCATATTTCAACTGTTTTCCCATTTAATCCATTATTTGCTGAAATGTTGCATAACTTAGAAACAACATAACAATTGGTAATTTTCCACCTTATTTCAGAATTCTTGCTTTTGTCATTTCCGAAAACATATTTTACAGAATCATATTAATTATATAAACATATCTAGTTATAGATGTAAATATTTTAATACAAAATTTTGGTTTATTTTACTATAATTAAGATATATCACCAAATTTTCATTAGTAATCTTTTAGGAACATTGATAATGTGAATAATGATGATAGATCTTTCTTGAGAAAAATTATAAAATTTACTTAGTCGCATCAGGAGTAATATAAACTTTAGACCATCTGCATCCCAATTTTTCATTTTCATGTTTCTATTAAAATATATCTTTTAGAAAATGAATAAAAATGTCAGGAATAATGCTGTAGAGTCATGTGCATACTTGTAAGATATTAGCATCTTGTGAAATTAATGCTTTGATTCTAATCAACTGCCATTAAGACAATATCTCAACTTGATGGCAAGCGAAGCAAATAATAGTAACCAACTTCACTGACTGAAATGAATTGTTTGTTCTCTTCTAAATGGAGTGAAAGTTATTTGAATTCAAAAATCATGGGGTGTATCTTATTCCATGCGTTTTCTTCCATAATTATAGTGAATTACACATAGCTGCAATTCAGTTGATAAACTAATTAGTCCTATGTTTGATTCTGAAAATTAAATGTATAGCTTTTAAGTGCTTATATCCTTATGTAAATATTTAAAAACTTTCTTAGCCTAACAAACATTAATAATAATTAATTAATTAATTATACTGGCTATAATGATTATTGATATTTAAAGCTTGCCAGGCACTGTACTAAATGTTTGCATGTTGATTTATTTAATCATATTACAACAATTCAATTATCCTCATTGAACAGATAAGAAATCTAAAGCTAAAGAAGTTTATTTGCCCAGTTTCCTGTAACTAGTAACTCCTGTATTTGGAATTGAAGCCAAGACTTCCTAACCTTTATTCTAACACTATAATAGGCATATCTAGATTAAAAATTTTTTTAAGATGAAGGGTCTCACTATATTGCTCAGGCTGGACTTGAACCCCTGGGCTCAAACAATCCTCCTGCCTTAGCCTTCGAAGTAGCTGGAACTATAGGCACGTGCCACTGTCCCTGGAAATGGCCAAATCTGAATTAAATCCCACCATTGTCATCATCTTGTGACCATGGGGAAGTTACAGCATCTCTCTAAGCCTATTTCTCATTTATTGTGAGTGTTAACTAAGAAAACAGATATAAAATGCTCAGGTGACTGCAAGCCATGTGGATGCCACCCAATAAATGTTAGTAGTCTGATATAGTTTGGATGTTTGTCACTGTGCAAATCTCATGTTGAATTGTAATCTCCAGTGCTGGAGGTGGGTCCTGAGACCAGGTGTTTGGATCATGGGGCAGATCCCTCATGGCTTGGTGCTGTCTTTGTGATCGTTCTTGCAAGATCTGGTCATTTAAAAGTATGTGGCACCTTGCTTCCCACTCTCACTCTCTCTTGCTCTTGCTTTTACCATGTGACATGAGTACTCTCCCTCCACCTTTGACCATAATTGTAAGCTTCCTGAGGCCTCCCCAGAAGCCAAGCAGATGTTGGCACCATGCTTCCTATAAAGCCTCGGAAATTATGAGCTAATTAAACCTCTTTTCTTTATAAATTATCCAGTATCAGTTATTTCTTTATAGCACTCTAAGAATAACCTAATATATGGCCCAATTCCACCTACAACCAAAGTTTCGTAATATCTCTTACTATATTCTACAAGACAATGTTTATAGCAATAGCTTAGCTCTAAAACATTTACTTTTCTTAGAGAGACAGGGTCTCACTCTGTTGTACAGACTGAAGTGCAGTGGTGTAATCACAGCCCACTGTAACCTCGAACTCCTGGGCTTAAGCAATCCTCCTGCCTTAGCCTCCTCTGTAGCTAGGACTTCAAGCATGTGCTGCTACGCCCAGCTAATTTCAAAATTTTTGGTAGAGACAGGGTTTCACTATGTTGTCTAGGATGGTCTCAAACTCCTGGTCTAAAGCGATTTTCCCACCTGGGCCTTCCAAAGTGCTGGGATTACAGGCATGAGTCATGGCACCTGGCATACTCTTTTTTCTTTTCTTTTTCTTTCTTTTCCTTTTTTTTGAGATGGAGTCTCACTCTGTTGCCCAGGCTGGAGTGCAGTGGCATGATCTTGGCTCACTGCAACCTCTGTCTCCCGGGTTCAAGCAATTCTCTGCCTCAGCCTCCCGAGTAGCTGGGATTACAGGAGCCCACCACTTTGCTCAGCTAATTTTTTGTATTTTTTTACTAGAGACGGGGTTTTACCATCTTGGCCAGGCTGGTCTTGAACTCCTGACCTCATGATCCACCTGCCTTAGCCTCCCAAAATGCTGGGATTACAGGCGTGAGCCACCATGCCCAGCTTCTTTTTTCATTTCAGGTTTAATTGGTTATACTAGATTCACAAAAATCAAACAAAGCTCTATTTAATGTATTTACCAAATAATTTTCTGGTATTTTACAGTAAAAATAAATCAATATTTGCATTTAATTTCCCAACATAATTATTTTTGTTTTTAGACTTCAAACAGTGCTCTCTCTTAAGTGCACATATGCACATACACACATATACACATTTCACTGCATTTATACAAAGTTATATACATATATTCATCTGTAATATACATAGTACATTTCCCAAGTTTTTGAGTAATTATAAAAAAAACTATCACTTTAATGAAATATAAACATAGATTTAGACTTAAAGAATAAATTGTATAGTTAAAATACATTTGACTACTGTATTTCAAATTCAAATTGATCCTAATGAGGTTATGTTTAATGTCTTCCAAATTTATATATACAAGTATTACTGTGGAATTATGGCAACTTCTTAAATAATGGTGGGAAAATGAAATGTTTCAGATGATGAGTGCAAATCTTCTCAAATCACTGAAAATGGAAAAATACACTACTAAATTGGTACAGGTTGAAAGAGTTATCCTTTGCTTTTCTGATAAATCTATAAAAGAGTATAGAGCCAAAATCTCATATATTTTATTACATACCTTCAAGCCAAGCATTGCTCCTGAATCTCGAGGTACACTTCCATCTTTTAGACGCTTATTTAATAAAATGCGACCAATTAAACGATCTCCATCTTTAGATGGCTGCCAGGTTACAGGGTGCTGACATTTTGCATCAACAAACAAAATAAGTAAATGATTTTATTTACCATTTTATGACAAATGATCTCTGATTGTACAACCTCTCTAAACTTCAGAATTCCAGTATTATGATTACACAAACCAGCTTTCATTTCAAAGCACTGATCATAAGAATGTACTACATTATGCTTATAACCTCAATATAATCTCAAGGTTTTTTTTCAAAATCCAATTAGTTCCATTTCTTACAGTTCTCTGACACAATACTTAGGTTATATAGCTCTACAAAATCTGAGAAATTTTGAAAATACATGCAACTCTAATTATCTACATGCTGAAAAATAAAAATTCACAGGCAGAAAAGATACAGTGAAAGTCTATGCAAGTGAATTCATTTAAAAATGCAAATTTTCTCTCGAAACACTTTTGGAAGATTTTGAAAACCTGTATTATAGTAAAAATTAAAAATTCAAATCATATTAAAACATTAAATTTGAGCACATGATGAGGGCTTTGTTTTGAGCACATGATGAGGGCTTTTTTGAATACGTTTCTAGACTAAAATAGTAAAATGTACAGAAGCCCCAGTAAATTCCCAAATGAATCTGCATGGGAGAAAAAGGCTTCATTTACAGATGAGAATAGATTACGTTTCTCACTTTTCAGAGGTTCTTACATGGTTCTTTCAGGTCTTTGATCTATTTAGTAAATTATCTTTACTAGATAACTCAGTGATATTCACTATTAAATAACCTTGAAAACATTAGTAGTTTACTTCTTTCTCAGGGCTGAACCAAGGCCTCTGTAAATAATAAAATTATTCTATTACGAATGATATGCTAAATAGGAAAGTAAATGATTTGTGTAATCATAGCTTCACAGTTATCAAAAAGTTACGGGCATATCTTCATGCAAAATTTAGCAGGCAAAACACAAGTTCCAGTCAATCACATCTATATGGTAAAAAGATTTCAAAAGTCCCACTATCCTAAAAGCAAAAATAATAAATATCAAAGCAGATGGCAAGGGCTCTACTACTAATTAATACTACATTAAAATGCTATGACAATAAAACAAAAAACCAAAATGACAGTGAAAGGGAAAAAAGAAAAACAACTTTTTCTGTGCAAACAGACCCAATTATCTCCCTTTTGCCTGGGATTCAAACTATTGATAATTTAATTTTCATCCCAAGGAAAATATATGCAAGCAATCAAATACGCCAATCCAAAAATTATTTATTATTTGTGGTTTTTAATAACATTGCAAAGTTCTCTCATGTGACAAAAGACAAAAATATTCCTTTGTTCCTAAGTTTTACTTTCATATACTTATTTTTTGGTATGCTGTCAAACAATAAAAACAGCAAAGCAAGCAAGAGGTTTTTTTGGTTTGTTTGTTTTGTTTTGTTTTTCTTTTCTGCACCTTAAGAAATGCTACAGTGACCCTTGAATGCCCTGTCCTTTTATTATGTTCTATTTTAATGAGTGACAGAGAGCAAACGAAGACCAAATGAGCAGGTTAAAAGGCAGGCTCCACAATCTCAGTACCTTATCACTATGGCTATGTTCCTCGTTAAGGGTTGTGCTACTACACGTATCTACCCCAGAGTCCTTAATCTGAGGCTCAGACCATTCCAAATCGTCTTCCAAAGAGTGGCCACCAAAGTACATCATTTTCTTTTGTCTCTCAGACCTGGTGTTAGAGTCCGACAAAACTGCCTGCTCACTAGTTTTTCTTTTTCCCTTTTGACTGTCCCCTACAGGTGTGGGATAAAAAAAAAAAAGATACAAAAAGAAACATGCAAAGGTGTAAATAAAAAAAGGAAAAGTGAAATGATAACGAAAATTAAATAGTAAGGCTCCACATGTCTCACCAAAGACATTGGGGATGCCTCACTGCTATGCCAAGACGTATGATCCAACCAGTTGTAATCCATGTCTCCTGTGAGTCAGACAAAAGAGCGCAGTAAAGGAGATGGTGAAAGAAGGGACAGACAGAGACATTATAAACATTTTAAACTGTGTGATCCTGTCTGGTCTCAAGAACTTTGTCTGTAGCACTCACTATATACATATATATATATATATATATATATATATATATATATATGCCAAAATAAAGCTAATATTCAAAATGAGTAAAATTTATAGAATGTATAATATAAGGTTTATGTACTCTAGACCAACCCTACAAAACAAAAGTCCTGCAAAAAGAGAAAAAGCTAATAATAAACAGAAATAGAAACAAAAAATGTATATGCTGAAAAAGAAAAAGACTATCAGCTATGTCTGTTATTCATGCTAATTTTTTTTTGCTCTCATGCTGCTCTAAAGACATGAGTTTGTTCTCCAGAGATTAAGGGACATTCAAAAATTTTACATTGGTTTGCCAATAACTACTACTTTAAAAAGCCAAATAATTAAATATCACTTCTGAAATGCAGTACGATATTTTTCACCATGCTAAAACCTCCTAAGAAATTTGGGTGGTTAAATAAAATTGTTTCCATAAAATATTAATTTTGTATGAAAATTAAAAAGCAGATCTATTCAATACATATTAGTAAAAATAAACTTTACTTAAACATCATGAATTACTTAATATTTTGAAATAATATTTCAACTTTTTTCAGAAATTATTCTTATAAAAAGTAAACTAAAAAAGGAATTTTGTCAGACAATTTATGTAATTGGCAACTAAGAATGCCTATCTACCATTTCCCAAACTTGCATGCTTATTTGCTTGGTATTTCAAAATATAAAATATTTTATCTTAAATATCTTTTTAGTCTATATGTGCACATACATCTTTAAAAATTCTATTTATATTTTATTTTTCTAAAAATAATTACTGAACACCTTCCATTTGCTATGTATTATGCTAAGCTCTACTGTAAAGGGTAAAACAATGAAATATGCTTATAACAAAGTAGGGATAAAGAAACAAAACAAATCATCAGTGTCATACAGGAAAATACAAAACACTATGGAAGAGTACAATAAGATCTAATTTAGACTTTGGGGTCAGCAAACACCCCTAAAGTAATGATGTTTAAGATGAGAACTGAAAGATGTGACATGGTGCTACGAAAGAACTGAAGGAACGCTATGATTTCTGAACCAAAAAGAATGAGGAAGAATATAATACTAAGTGAGACTGGTGAGGCAGCACAGACCAACTTAGATAGGTCTTTCTATGTCATATTAAAGATCTTAAATTTCAACCATTGAAGGATTTTAAGTGAAATGGTGACATGATCTGATGAACATTTTTAAATGATGAATCTAAGTACTATATAGAGGCTAGGTTGTATGACACCAAAAGTTAAAAGGCATTTACAATAACCCTTGGGAAAGGTAACTATGGCTTGAACAAAGATAATAGCAATAGACATGATAAGAAAAGAGAGACTGAGAGATGTTTCTGAAATAGAAATAAGTGTTAAGAAAGACTAAAGAGTCAAAGTTAACTCCCTGATTTCTGGCATTAACAACTGAATGAAAGAAAAAATTTATGAGATGGAGAAGACTGGAGGAAGAACACTTCTTGTTAGAGAAGGGTAAGAAGGAATTACTCTATTTCATAAAATATATGTTGCCATTGACTATAGGATTCATAAATTTCAGGATATAAAAATGATAAAAATGTACATCTTAGAATTTATTAAATATAGTGGTTGATTTTTGATATATTATTTGAACCGAGTGGACATATAAGAAAGAAACTGGTCAGGGTGTAATAAAACTTAAAGTTTTGCTCTGGAGACATAAATTGGCAATTATTAACACATAGACAGGAGTAAGTGAGATCGTTTAGGAATAGAGGGTAAAATAAGGTATGAAGAGAACCCAAACTGAATTCTAACATTTAGTGTTTGATTTGAGGAAAAAAGAGAAAAGATTGAGAAACAGTATGCAGAGAATAAAAGGAAGGAAGGAGGGAGATAGAGGGAGGTCTCCAAATCAAATAGTTTCCTAAAACATAGAAGAAATCAACTATACTGAATGATTTTTACATGATGAGGAGGTGAAAAGTATGCATTGGATTTGGCAACCATGGAGATTAGAAAAGATAACAGGAAGAACAATTGGATAGAATGATAAAAAATTAAAGTAAGATTGGCGAAACTGAAGAACCAATGGAAGTGAACAAGTAGAAAAAGTTGTGTGTAAATGAATGGTTCTTAAATTGCAATCCTCAAATTGCATCATCAGCAACAACTGGGAACATGCTAGAAATATAAATTCTTGGGTGCCACTCTAGACTTAATGAATCAGAAACTGTTGGTGGGCTTAACAATCTATAATTTAACAAGGCTTCCAGATAATTACGATCAGATGTTTGAGAATTACTGGAGACAATTCTTTGAAAAAAACTTATTTATGAAAGAGAATGAGGCTTTATTATCTGACACACACAATATGCAATTTGTAGAAAAGAACCCCATTCTTTAACCTGTGGCCTAGGGAAGTGCTTCCCAAGCCTTTTCATGGCACAAATAATTACAATATTGGTAAAACACACTTGAGTACATAGAGATGACCAGTACAGGGGACATTTATGCCCATGCCTGGATGGCTACCCAGCTAAGTGTATCTGCGTCTCAGAAAACCGGTAGCCCTTTCAAAATACAGTATTGTCCCACAACAAAGCATTGACAAATCTGTGCATTAGAGAAAAAATAGTATGAAGCCTGTAAATAAAAATTCTTAACGCTTTTATGTGACAGTAAGAAAAGTCAGCTCAAAATTTCTCTTCTCCCTCTGTGCTTGCCTCTCTACCAAAAAGGCAGAAATGTAATTCTTCTTCTCTGAAAATAAAAAACATAAAATAAGCTGTTTAACCATTTGAAACTAAAGCAAAACATGTGATTGGCAAAAATCTGTCATATAGGTTGGGTGCAGTGGCTCATGCCTGTAATCTCAGCACTTTGGGAGGCTGAAGTGGGTGGAACATCTGAGGTCAGGAGTTTCAGACCGGCCTGGCCCACATGGTGAAACTCTGTCTCTATTAAAAATACAAAAATTAGTCAGGCATGGTGGCATGTAGCTCTCAGTCCCAGCTACTCGGGAAGCCGAAACAAGAGAACCACTTGAACCTAGAAGGCAGAAGTTGCAGTGAACTGAGATGGTGCCGCTGCACTCCAGCCTGGGCAACAGAGCAAGACTTTCTCCAAAAACCAAAACCAAAACCAAACAAAACAGAACTGTCAAATATAAGTACTAAACAAACACTTGTTGAATTAGTAAAAATTAGTGTCCCTATAAGAACAAGATAATTAACAGTAAATCATATAGAAAATAGTCCTAAAAACTATTAAGACTATTGATAATACTTATCACGTGATATTCTTATTTTTTGCAGCTTAAAAGTACAGAACTAAGATAATAAAATATCTTTTTTTAGTAACAGTACAAAAATGTATTGCTGGGCTTTCCAGTTCTAGAACAAGAACCATATGGAAATTTTAGAACTAAAAAATAACTGAAATAGAAAAAGCAAATTGACGGGCTCAACCACAGAATGGCGAGGACAGAGGAATGACTCAGTGAACTTGAAGACAGAACAAGAAAAGTGACCGAGTCTGAAAAACAGACAGAAAATAGACTAAAGGAAAAAAAAAAAGAAAATGAACACAGCCAAAAGCACCAAAAAAAAAAAAAAAAAAAAAAAGATAGCAAAAAGGTTAACTCTCATATTATTCTAAGTTCAGGAGAAAAGAAAGTGAATAAATCTTTTTTTTTTTTAATGTATTCAAAGAAAAAGAGACTGAAAATTTCCCAAATTTGGCCAAAGGTATAAGCTTACAGATTCAAGAAACTATATAAAATCCTAAACAAGAAATACCCAAAGATATTTGTTACAAGATACACCATAATCAAACTAAAACTAAAAATGAACTATCTTAAAAGCAGCAAGAAAAAAACAACACCTTACCTAAAGGGAAAAACAATTTGAATGGCAGCAGATTTCTCATCAGAAACCTTAGAGGTCAGAAGGAAGTGGCACAATATTTTTCAATTGCTAAAATAAAAGAAATGTCAACCTGAATTCTAAATATGATGAAATTATCTCTCAGAAAAGAATGAGAAATACATTCTCAGACAAAAGAAAACAAAGAGAATCTGTAACCAGCAGATCTACCCTAAAAAAATAACTAAAGGAAATTCTGGAAACAAAAGAGAAAAAGAAAAGAAGGAACCTGAAAGTATCAAGAAGTAATAAAGAACATAGTAAGCAAAATTAAGGGTTTTCTTTCTCCTCTTGAGTTTTCTAAATTATATTTTTGATGCTTAAAGTACAGAGCAAACATTGTCTGATGTGGTTTTCAATATATATAGAGAAAATATTTAAGACAAGTCCATTAAGAGATAAAGGAGAAAACAAAGGAATTTAAATGATTTAAGATTTCTACATTTCACTCTAGTTAAACGTCAACACCAATACAATGTGATAAGTTGTATACAAGTAATATATTACCTAGAGCAACCGCACAAAAACCTACAAAAAGAAATGCACTTAAACACTATAGGGCAATTGAGACACAATTTACAATTCTAAAAATATGTTCAAATAACCCACAGGAAGGCAAAGAAAAGAAAATAATGAGATGAAAAATAGAAGGAACAAACAGAAAACAAAAAAGAAAATGCCAAACTATAAATGAGCCACAGGTCAATATTCCTTATGATTATAAACACAGAAATCCTTAACAAAATATTAGCAAACAGAATTCAGTAAAAGAATTATACACTATGTCCTTAGACAAAAATGGAAAGGCTGATGGCAAAAATCAAACAAACAAAAAAAGAATTATACTCTATGACCAAATGAGGTTTATTCCTGGAAGGCAAGGCTGGTTGAATATTTGAAAATCAATGTATCCACATATTAACAAGTTAAAGGAAAAAAATTACATGATCTTATCCAGTGACCACAGATGCAGAAAAAGTACCAATGGTTTTTAAAAAACTCTAAAAAAACAGAGGGGAACTGGCTCAAACTAACACAGAACAAGAATAAAAATCCAACATCTAAGATTATACGTAACGGCAAAAGGCTGAATGCTTTACATAAACAGAAATTTCACCAAAGAGTATATCTTCATTTATAACAGCCAAAGAGTGGAAACAACCAAAAAATATCCATTAATAACTGTGGTATATCCATACCATGGAATGCTACTTGGAAATAAGGAAAAACCTATACATACAACAAGGATAGACCTCAAGGGCATTATAGGAAATGGAAAAAACTTAAAATGTCACATACTGTATGACTGATAAAAACATAGACATAAAGAACAAATTAGTGGTTGACAGACGTTAGGGATAGCGGAGAAGGAGAAGGATGTTATTAGAAAGAGGAAGCATAAGGACGATCTTTATGGTAATATAGTAGTTCTTCATCTTTATAGAAGTGGTGGTTATATGAATCCATACGTGTGATAAGACGTCCTAAAACTATAAAAACATTGTTCCAGTATTAATTTCTTAATCATAGCTACACAAGGTACAACCATTGAGGAAACTTGGGTGAAGCACATATTGGATCTCACTGAACTATCTTTCCAACTTCCTACAAATCTATGAATACTTCAGAGTAAAAATCTAAAAATAATGTTTTGCTGCCTTCATAGACTGTCACCACCCCATCACAAGAGGTGTTCAAAGAAAAGGCTAGAGTACCATTTGTCAGCACCATGTAGAGAAGGTCAATGCTTCAGATAGGAAGTTACACAAAAAGCACACTAAATCCTATCCAACTCTGGTATTCAATTATTCTATTGGCACAAGTTAAAAATACTTGAATATGAAGGCCTGACTAAAAATAATCAAAAGATTTGAACCTTGACTAAAATTTCCATTCACGTATCTCTATTGTAAAATACAAACTAACCTAATTATGTGTGTTTGTATTCTATATACAGAGAAAAAATGTTTAGATATTCTATTTATAACATTTTTCTCTACAGTCATTACATTAAAACAACAGTTTATTAACTCTTTTATATCATTGTTTTTCATTACTTTGATTTAATAAAGGCTTAAAAATTAAATCACATAAAGGCATTCTTTAACAACCTCATTTTCAACTTCATCATGTGTATAAAGTAATAGCATGTTGTAACAGAAAGAGTTTTATTGTTGAAGCTAGAAAACCTGTACTAAAATACTGACTTTATCCCTTATCAATTTTATGACTTGTGCAGGTCATGGGACTCATTTTCTCAACTGTTTTGAAAAAAATTAGTTGTGATATCTAACAGATTGCTGAGAATCTTAAGATACTCATGAAAGCTCTTTGTAAACTGCAGAGTCATTCCAAATTCATGATATCATCATCATTTTTAAAAATATTAACTTTCTAATTAGGTAGGGAAAATTCAAGTATGACCCTTTTATGTTTTTTATTTCCCTTTTTGGTATTTTGTCCTCCTTCTAAACTTGTCAAGCTATATATGTGGGCATTTCCCAATGTGTACCCCATGGAAACTGGTTCTGCAAAATGTTAAAGGGCATTGAGTAATTTAAAAGCTCTCTAATCAAATAATTTTGGAAAAGTCTGGATTAAGTACAATTAAACAGATTCCTTGAGTGTAGGATATTTTTTCAAATAGTAATGACAATATGCTTCACTAAGAGGATTATATTATATTGTTTCCACAAACTTAATTGAAACACAGAAGCTTTATCAGAGGACAAGCATCCTAGGAACTACATTTTGAGACATAATACTGAAACCTTCCTGGAGGGTCATTTACTCTCATAAGATAATCACTAAAACTGATAATAAGTCTTAAGTCTTTCCCATTCCAAAGAAAATGTTCTATAAACGATTAAACACAAAGCCTAACCAAAAAAGGTCATATATAGAGAATATTATCTAAGGCAATGGTTTGCAAACTATGTTCGATGGAGTTGCTTCAGAGACAACTAACTGTTGGACATTGTGCAGAAGATTGATTCTAAGATTGTAGCCCACAATCCCCACCTCATGGTATTCATGACTTTGTGGAACCTGTGACTTGCTCATAAACAAGGTAGGGAGACAGTAAGGTGACGGGATCTTACTCCCATGATACTGTTAAGTTTTATAAGATTTTTGCCTTGCTAGTTACCTTGTTTTAGATACTCTCTTTTCTGGCTTAATGAAGAAAGCAGCCATGATGTAAAGCCCATGTTACAAAGGAACTGCACACAACCTTTAGGAACTATGGATACCTTCTAGGAACTGCTAACAGCCTTTAGGAGCTGTGGGGGAGATGACGGCAGCTTCTTGTCAAAAAAATAAATAAATTCTGTCAACAATCTTATCAAACTTGGAATCAGATTCTTCCCTGAATCAAGTGTCCAGATAGAAATGCAGCACAGATGACAACTTGATTGCAGCTGTGGGAAACCTAGCTTAGCCACGCTAAGACTCCTAACCAACAGAAACTGTGAGATAATAAACATGTGTTTTAAGCTGCTAAGTTTCTGGTAATTGGCTCTTAATTCATTGCCAGCTCTAAAAGCAGGAGATTTTAGAGTAGGAACCAAACCAAAATGTCAGTAGATCTAGAGGGCCCCATATGTTTAGACCAAGTCTTAAGCTCCAATACAAAAGCATGGCTAGCTAAAGTACAGTAGCATTTGAAATAGGATGATAAACATTATCCATAATTAGCTTTTAAAATCTTGCTCTTTCGGTATTACCAACATATTCTTCTTTAATAACATGTAATTGACGAAATGATTGTATATGTGGCATACATTAGAATTCATCTTAATAATTACACAATTTGAAACTGTTTTAGGTTCCACAGGTACAAACAGGAGCTTAAGAAATTCACATTCTAGAAATATAGGCAGGTAAAATATATAATTTAAATACGTATATAGATTTTCTTAGAAGCATATAGGCTCATTTCCTGCAACTAGTGGGCATAAACAGCTAAGTATCAAGCCCAAGTGTTAATTATAAAGGTCGCAATGCTCTAGACAAAGTAAAATTCTTAATGTCAGCAAGTTTGCTATACTAAGGGCAGAATCCTGATAGTAGGGGAACCTGAGGCACGGGATGGGGACATCTCAGCGCCGTATACTTGAAATTCCTAAAACTAGATCCCCTGAACCCTCTGACTTCCAAGGGAAAATCTGCCAAACCCTGAACCTGCATAAGTAGGCGTTCCTTCTTATTAAAAGCTAGAACTTCCACTTGTTTGATGAACACGTAGAGGCTATTCCCTTGCAAAACAATAAATGATCCTCTCAGTATCTATTCCCACTTCCTTCCCTAACCATAAGGGTTAAGTTACAAAATAACCCAGTGAGAGAAATGTGGGGCCTTTTAAGGGAAGAAAGAGACTATGCCCCATCCCACCCCACCTCCACAAAAAAAAAAAAAAAAAAAAAAAAAAAAAAAAAAAAAAATAAAAACACAACAACAAGCACAAAAAAAAAACAGGACGATAAAAATGGGAATGCAACAGAACA
>CAUYLG010016436.1:0-64517 GCA_963573385.1 Cacajao melanocephalus
TAACAGACAAACAGAGAGCCAAATCATGAGCAAACTTCCATTCACAATCGCTACAAAGAGAATAAAATGCCTAGGAATACCTAACAAAGGACATGAAGGGTCTCTTCAGGGAGAACTATAAACCACTGCTCAAAGAAATAAGAGAGGACACAAACAGATGGAAAAACATTCCATGCTCATTGTTAGGAAGAATCAATATCATGAAAATGGCCATACTGTCCAAAGTAATTTATAGATTCAATGCTATCCTCATCAAGTTACCTATGACCCTCTTCACAGAACTGGAAAAAAAAAAGAAACCTTAAACTTCATATGGAACCAAAAGAGAGCCTGAATAGCCAAGACAATCCTAAGCAAAAAGAACAAAGCTGGAGGCATCATGCTACCTGACTTCCAACTATACTACAAGGCCACAGTAATCAAAACAGCATGGTACTGGTACAAAAACAGAGACATAGACCAATGGAACAGACCAGAGGCCTTGGAGGCAATGCCACACATCTACAACCATCTGATCTTTGACAAACTTGACAAAAACAAGCAATGGGGAAAAGATTCCATTTCATAAATGGTGTTGGGAAAACTGGCTAGCAGTGTGCAGAAAGCAGAAACTTGACTCCTTCCTGACACCTTACACTAAATTAACTCCAGATGGATTGAAGACTTAAACATAAGACCTAACACCATAAAAACCCTAGAAGAAAACCTAGGCAAAACTATTCAGGACATAGGTATAGGCAAGGACTTCGTGACTAAAACACCAAAAGCATTGGCACCCAAAGCCAAAATAGACAAATGGGATCTAATTAAACTCCAGAGCTTCTGTACAGCAAAAGAAACAATCATTAGAGTGATCCAGCAACCAACAGAATGGGAATAAATTTTTGCAATCTACCCATCTGACAAAGGGCTAATATCCAGAATCTACAAAGAACTAAAACAGATCTACAAGAAAAAAACAAACCCATTCAAAAGGGGGTGAAGGACATGAACAGAAACATTTCAAAAGAAGACATTTATGAGGCACACAAACATATGAAAAAATGCTCATCATCACTGGTCATTAGAGAAATGCAAATCAAAACCACATTGAGATACCATCTCATGCAAGTTAGAATGGCGATCATTAAAAAATCTGGAGACAACAGATGCTGGAGAGTATGTGGAGAAATTGGAACACTTTTACACTGTTTTAATTTTGAGCAATTATCCTGCAAATCCTGCTAGGTGATAGGATTGAATGGGGAGCCTATAAACCAGAGGTTTCTTTGCTTGGGAAAATAGGCCAAAACTAATGCACCCAAATCTTATCAGGCATAACTATAGCCACCAGTTATCTGGGTGTGTCCACAGTCTTGGGCATTTTGAGCTGTTCTTACCACCTTATTTTGTTTGACATACATCTTCTTAAACCAAAATGTTTATTCTCATTTAAACTTCAAATGGTGATGCAAATGAAACCATGGATGGATGTGCCATTCTTCTGGAGACCCTAAAACTGACCTCAGGAGGAATCCTAACTGCTGCTTTCCTAAAACAGTGTCCTTGTGTTGGTAGTATAGTTGTAAGCATAGCCGCGTTCCTAAAACAGTGTCCCCTGTCAGCATGAAGCAGTTAAAAGTGGTCATTGTCCACTTTTCCCAACAGCAGTTTTCATCTCCACTCCTAAAGTGGTGGATGAAAGGGGTTAGCCAGCTTGCTTTAGGAAGATAGTAAGAGAAGAGTCCCTGGAGAGCATCTGACCCACCCCACAAGTGCTTACACCAGATGTATTTTGCAGACAAGTGAACTTGCACAAGGGGCTTGCCTATACATGCCTACGTGGAAAATTCCATTCCTTAACACATGCACAGTAAGGGAAATAAATAATATACAGTGACTCAGTCTAAGGGCTCGCATGCACGCTAGAAAGGTGGGGTGGAGCCACCAGGAATTCGTGCCTTATTCCAAGGTATTGAACAGTGAAGGGGGCAACCAGCAACCAGCAACCTGCTTTTGAGGACCTCTTCCTTTGATGAGAGTTTTCCTTTTTCTTAATACATTCTATTCCACTCACTTTCTGGAATCCATGTGCCTGATTCTTCCTGGTCATGAGATAAGAACTCGGAGCTAGCTGAACTAAGGAGCAAAAATTCTGCATCAGTATCTCTAAATATTGTTAAATCTGTATAAGACTGTCTACTGTTATTCAAATACTATAATCATTTGTATTAATAATGAGAAATTATTAGAAAATTACTATTAGAAAATTTTGATTTGCAGCTTTATTACAGTAATGATATTTATGGTATAAATAGAATACACGTCTATTTTTGTTGTATTTTTCTATATGAGTTCTCTAACGTTTGTACCTTCTATAAACCAAGGTCTAATTTCTAAGGGAGCTGTACAGTTTCTAGGTAAACTTGGGTCTCCAAATTCAATTAGAATTGGGAATCTTGTTTGATATACTATTTCTAGGTCTAGTTGGGACTGTCAAACCAGTCAGCAGACTTCTGGATATTCCAAAATATTGTATCTCAACTTTCTCAAAAATTACATAGAATTTATCAGAACCACCAACATGGCATTCAGTAACAGTAAATTCCAGGGTCAGATGATTCCTATGTGTTTCAGAAGATTCTGGTGGATATAAATGACCTATGTCTAAAAACCAAACAATAACAACAAAAACTTTGCTTTGGATATTCCATGGTGAAAAAAAAAAGATGTTTTGAAGCTGAAAGGAATCCTAGAGATAGTAAAGTGTGGATGTACATTCTGGAATCCACAGACTACATTTGGCCTTTCTGCTTTCTGACTCATAATTTAATATCAGGAAGGAGGCCTGGAGAGGGCCAATTTCTGCTAACTGATGTCCAGCCCTTAGAAAACACTTGTTGATCAACAGTTTTGCTGCTCTACTCATTAGGTCTAGTGGTTAGAGAATAAGAAATTGATTAAAATTGCTGGGCAAGAATGTGAAAAATGATTGGCTTACTTTAAGATACAAGAGAAAAAGTCCAGCAAGTGGCAATGTGTTGTGAAACCTGTTTTCTAAATAAAATAGAAAACATTTCTAAGGCTACTCCCAAGAGAAAAGTAGCTGATGAAAATCATACATTCCAACACAATAAGCCTGGGGAATAATATTTTTTAGATTAAAAACACTGTTTATTTTTTCCATTTTCAGTGGAAAAAATCTTGTTTCAAAGAATACATTAAGAGGTCCCAAACCACATTTTCAATTAAGTGGTTTAGAAGACTAGGAGGGAGGCAAAATGTACCAATTTCAGAGACTAATTTGATTCAGTCCCAAATTTTCATTATTATAGTACTTTATTGTATACTCTGAAATTAAATTTTAAAAAGAAACCATTAAAAGAGAAATAGAAGAAATCTTACATATACTCACAAATATTGCATTTCCTGATAAAATACACAATTAATAAAATTTGTGGTTTTTTAGAATAATTTTTCTCTAATTGACATTTATGTAAAGTATCAAGCTGACATCTGATCCAATCCTCTCATTATAAAGAGAAAAAAAACAGTTCAAAGGGAAATGTTTTCTCAAATCACAAAATGAAGTAATATAACTGCAACTCCAGAATGTGAATCCATAGTTCTTATTACTGAAAATACTAAGCTCAAATAAAATTTTTCCAAGGTTGTTTTGTGCCTATAGCCAGCAAGTGATGGCTACTAATTATAATTTTATGTATTTTAATTTACACATTATTTGCATTTGATTATATTTCAGATATAAACTATAAATCCAAGCATATAATGTAAAATGAATATTTTCATTAAATCTTCTCCAGTAGAATTTTAAATATAATTGCCTAGACACCTCTGAAAATATGCAACAGATAATTTTATCACAAGAAAAGTGTGACAATTAAATAGTAAACAGTAAGATTCTTTTACCCACTTCTCAGAATTCACAGCTATGATTCTAAGATGCTTGAATGGTGAGACTGATTATAACTATAAGCTATAATCAGGAGGGAAAATCAATATAACAGTCCTTAAAACTAGGAAAACAAATAGTAGTCTTATAAAATAAACAATCTCTGTAGCACAGAATTGAATTGTCTGTCAAATACACAACACATTTTCAGGATAAAATTGTGCAGAATACAATAGTAGAACAGAGTTTCCTCTGGAGTAGTAGCACAAATAAGAACTACAAAGAATTGACAGTTTAGCTTGAGCAAACCTGAATGGTATTCAAATGTATTTCTTCTGTTTATAAAAACATGTTCCTTACCATTAAGGAGCTCATAGTCCAGTTGGGAGGCTAATGTATTTGACATAGTAATAGATATTTTCTTCCTTTTCTAGTATTTCTAACTCTCCCCTCCATTTGTGTAATAATCTGATCTTGTAACATATGAGCTTCAAGGAAGATTTACTACTATAGGGAATGTAAAAGTCCAAAAGCCTAGCCTCTGAGGGAACTCAGGGCAAAGAAATCCAATGAGTTAGAGCTAAATTCCCTGCCTCCAAGACAGAATATAAATTCCCTAGGTTCCAAGGAGGGAAACCTGACTGAAAAGGAAGGGAGAAACAGTTGAGGTTGGCAGAAATGAAAGATCTGTAGAGCTTAGCATGGGGTAACCAGATCTCTAGGGGTTCTGCTGGGAGGAGTATAATCAGCCACCTTGCCTCCAGCTCAGGTCCAACTTAGATCACCTTAATCTACATGTCTGATAGCCTCACTGGGCAGCTGCATACCATTGTGAGGGCTGTGGACTCCACTATTCTAGCGAGTTACTATTCAAATAAATTACAATCTGAATGCCACTCCCTGAGGTTTGTCACCATACACAACAACACTACAAGTCTCCTAAGTGCTAATGTAGCCCTTGAAGATTGCCCAGTCTCTAAACATGGCACATTGCCTGCAGTTAAAAATCATGTTATGTATCCTTCCAGGTTGCATCTGGTGAGCTTTTTCTTTGGTAGCAACCAGCAACACCTCATCTCCTGACCATCATGACTACTTGAGCCATCATCCACTTTAATTTCAATTCAACATTCAAAGACACATACAGTTATACAATTTTGTAATGCTGTTACAGAGGTAAGAACAAGATGGATGAAAATGCATAAGAAGAAATTTTATCTTGTGTTAGTGATAAGAGATAAGGAAAATTTTTAAGCAAAATTGTGGAAAGATCAGGGAAATTTTAAAAAGAATTGTCATCTGAATTCTGTTTTCAATCTTGATAAAGTTTGGCAGCTTGCCAGCATTTAATTCTATAATTAACAATTGTTACATCCTTTTCATGTGCCAAGCATTGTTCTAAATGCTTTGGAAGAGAATATGAAATAGTAACACACCTTAAAAAGAAGGGTACAAGTAGTAATTAAAAGTGTAGTCTCTGTGGCTGGGTTACCTGGATTTGTATTCTCACATCCACTTCTTAATAGCTCTGAAATCTTAGGTAAGTCATCTGTGTGCCTTAGTTTTCTTATCCATAAAATTTAGCTCCATAAGACATAAAAAACTTGCAAATCAAACTTCTAATAATAAAAACTACCATGTCTAAGGTGATAAATGCACCTAATAGGAGAAACAATAAATTGGGCTGTGCAGAATTATATGGTTTTTCTGTGTCCCCACCCAAATCTCATCTTGAATTGGAGCTCGCATAATTCCCATGTGTTTTGGGAGTAAACCAGTGGGAGATATTTGAATGATAGGGGTGGTTCCTCCATACTGTTCTCATGGTACTGAATAAGTCTCATGAGACCTGCTAGTTTTATGAGAAGCTGCTCCTTTTGCTTGGGTCTCTAATTCTCTCTTGCTCACCACCATGTAAGACATGGCTTTTATCTTCTGCCATGATTCTGAGGCCTCCCCAGCCATGTGGAACTGTGAATCCATTAAACCTCTTTTTTACAAATTACCCAGTCTGAAGTATGTCTTTATCAGCAGCATGAAAATAGGTTAATACAGTAAATTGATACTAGTAGTGTTGGGCACTGCTGTAAAGATATTCAAAAATGTAGACATCACATATTACTGTGAAACTGGGTAATATGTAGAGGTTGGAACAGTTTGGAGGACTCAGAAGAAGACAGGAAAATGTGGGAAAGTTTGGAACTTCCTAGAGACTTGTTGAATAGCTTTGACAAAAATGCTGATTAGTGATATGAACAATAAGGTCCAGACTGAGGTGGTCCCAGATAGAGATGAGAAACTTGTTGGGAACTGGAGCAAATGTGACTCTTGCTATATTTTAGAAAAGATACTGGCAGCATTTTGTCCCTGCCCTAGAGATTTGTGAAACTTTGAACTTGAGAAAGATGATTTAGGGTATCTGGGGGAAAAAATTTCTAAGCAGCAAAGCATTCAAGATGTGCCTTGGGTGCTGTTAAAAGCATTCACTTTTAAAAGAGAAACAAAACGTAAAAGTTTAGAAAATTTGCAGTCCAACGATGCAATAGATAAGAAAAGCCTATTTTTCTGAAGAGAAATTCAAGCCACCTGCAGAAATTTGCATAAGTAACAAGCCAAATGCCAATCACCAAGTCAATGAGGAAAATATGTCCAGGGCATGTCACAGACCCTTGCAGCAGCCCCTCCACTCACAGGTTTGGAGGCCTAGGAGGAAAAAAAAATGATTTTGTGGGCCAGACCCAGGGTCCCTGTTCTATGTGTAGCCTAAGGACTTGGTTCCCTGCTTCCCAGCTGCTCTATCCATGGCTAAAAAGGGCCAAAATACAGCTCAGGCAGCAGCTTTGGTAGGTGTAAGGCCAAAGGTTTGGTAGCTTCCACGTGGTGTTGAGCCTGTGGGTGCACAAAAATCAAGAAATAAGGTTTGAAAATCTCCACCTAGATTTCAGAGGATATATGGAAATGCCTGGATGCCCAAGCAGAAGTTTGCTGCAGGGGTGGGCTCCTCAAGGAGAACCTCTGCTAGGGTAGTGCAGAAGGAAAATGTGGTGTCAGAGCCACCACACAGAGTCCCTACTGGGGCACTGTTGAGTGGAGTTGTACTAAGAGGCCATCATCCTCCAGATCCCAGAATGGTAGAGACCACTGACACCTTGCACTGTGCACCTGGAAAAGCTGCAGACACGCAGTGCCACCCATGAAAGCCAGGAGAGGGGTTACACTCTGCAAAACTACAGGGACAGATCGACCCAAGGTCATGGGAGCCTACCTCTTGCATTAGCATGACCTGGATGTAAGACATAGAGTCAAAGATCATTTTGGAGCTTTAAGATTTGACTGCCCTGCTGGATTTTGGACTTGCACGGGGCCATTCACTCCTTCGTTTTGGCCAATTTCTCCCATTTGAAATGGGTATATTTATCCAATGCCTATATCTCCATTGTATCCAGGAAGTAACTAACTTGCTTTTGATTTTGCAGGCTTATAGACAGAAGGAACTTGCCTTGTCTCATATGAGACTTTGGACTGTGGACTTTTGAATTAATGCTAAAATGAGTTAAGACTTTGGGGAACTGTTGAGAAGGAATGATTGGTTTTGAAATGTGAGGACATGAGATTTGGGAGTGGTCAGGGGCAGAAGAGTGTAGTTTGATTCTGTGTCCACACTCAAATCTCATCTTGAGTTGTACTCCCATAACTCCTTTGTGTTGTGGGAGGGAGTTGGTGAGAGATAATTAAATCATGGGGTGGTTTCCTCCATACTGTTCTCATGGTAGTGAATAAGTCTCATGAGATCTGATGGTTTTATAAGGGGTTTCTGTTTTTGTTTCTCTCTCATGCTTTCTTGCCACTACCATGTAAGAAGTGCCTTGTGCTATGATTGTGAGGCCTCTCCATCCACATGTAACTGTAAGTCTATTAAACATATTTTTCTTCCCAGTCTCATATATGTCTTTATCAGCAGCATTAAAAACAAATACACCAACATAAAAAAAGTTTAAAAGCAATCCAGAGTATGAATGAAAAATTTTCCAGAGAGATAGATACCGTAGTGAAAAACCAATAAGATCTTCTGGAAATAAAAGACACACTTAGGGAAATACAAAATGCAATGGAAAGTTTCAATAATAGAATAGAATAAGTAGAAGAAAGAATTTTGGAAGTCAAAGACAAGGCTTTAGAATTAACCCACTGAGATAAAAGAGAATCAAAAGAAATGAACGGAGTCTCCAAGAAATATGAAAGTATGTAAGATGGCCACATCTAAGAATAATTGGTGTTCCTGAGGGCAAAGGTAGTCTAGAAGTTTGGAAAAAATATTTGTGAGACTAATTGAAGAAAATTTCCCTGGCTTTGCTAAAGATCTACATATACAAATACAAGAAGTTCAAAGAATGCCTGGGAAATTCATTGTAAAAAGATCATCACCAAGGCAGATGGTCATCAGGCTATCCAAATTCAACATGATTGAAATAATTTTCAGTGATGTGACACAAAATCTTCGGATAAACTATAAAGGAAACCCTACCAGACTAAAAGCAGATTTCTCAGCTGAAACCTTACAGGCCAGAAGGAATTTGGGTCCTATCTTTAGCCTCCTGAAATAAAATAATTGTCAGGCAAGATTTTTGTAATCCAGCAATACTAAGCTTTATAAATGAAGGAAAGATAAATTATTTTTCAGACAAACAAATGCTGAGGGAATTTGCCATTACCACACCAGCACTATAAGAAATGCTGAAAGCAGTTATAAATCTTGAGACAAACACTCTAAATCTTGAAATAAAATACACCAAAATAGAACCTCTTTAAAGCATAAATCTCGCAGGTCCTATAAAACAGTAATATAATGAAAAACATCAAAATACCTAAGTAGCAACTGTTATGATAAGTAGAACAATACCTCACATCTCAATATTAATGTTGAATGTAAATGGCCTAAAAGCTCCACTTAAAAGATACAGAATGACAGAATGAATAAAAACCACCAACAAATATCTGCTGTCTTCAGGAGACACACTTAACACTAGGGACTCATATAAACTCAAGATAAAGGGGTGGAAAAAGATATTCCATGCAAATAAAAAAGCAAGCAGGAGTAGCTATTCTTGTATTAGACAAAAAAGACTTTAAAGCAACAACAGAAAAAAAGACAAGGGCATTGTGTGATAACAAAAAGAATGGTTGATCCTAAGTTTATATGCAACTAACATTGGAGCACCAAGGTTTATAAAACAATTACTACTAACCCTGAGAAATGTGATAGATGGAAACACAATAATAGTGGGTGAATTCAGTACTCCACTGACAGCACTAGACAGATCATCAAGACAGAAGTTCCAATAAAGAAACAATGGTCTTAAACTACACATTAGAACAAATGAAATTAACAGGTATTTACAGAGCGTTCTACCCAACAATAGAATATAAATTCTTTTCATCAATACATGAAACATTCTCCAAGACAGATTATATAATAGGGCACAAAACAAATCTCAGCAAATTTAAGAAAATCAAAATCGCATCAAGCATCTTCTCCGACAGTGGAATAAAACTGGAAATCAACTCCAAAAGAAACCTTTAAAACTATTCAAATACATGGAAATTAATAATCTCCTCTTGAATATTTGAGTTAGCAATGAAATAAAGATGGAAATTAGAAAATTTTTTGAAATGAATAACAGTGACACAACTTACTAAAATTTCTGAGATACAGCAAAAGCAATGCTAAGAGGAAAGTTAATGGTGTTAAATGCCTACATCAAAAAGTCTGAAAACGCACAAATTGACTGCTTAATTTCACACCTCAGTGAACTAGAGAAACAAGAACAAACCAAATCCAAACCAAGCAGAAGCAAAGAAATAACAATGATCAGAGAAAAACTAAATGAAATTCAAACATACATACAAAAGATAAATGAAACAAAAAGCTGGTTCCTTGAAAGAATAAACTAAACTGATAGACCATTAATGAGATTAGCCAAGAAAAGTAGATCAATATAAGCTCAATTAGAAATGAAACAGGAGACAGTGCAACTGATACCATAGAGATACAAAAGATCTTTCAAGGCCACTATGAACATCTTTACATGCACATACTAGAAAATCTTGAGGATAAGTTCCTGGAAACATTCAACTCTCCTAGATTAAATTAGGAAGAAATAGAAACCCTGAAGAGACCAATGACAAACAATGAGATCAAATCCATATTTTAAAAATTGTCAGCAAAATTGCCAGTCAGATGAATTCACAGCTGAATTCTACCAGACATTCAAAGAAGAATTGGTACCAATCCTACTGAAATTATTCTGAAAGATTGAGAAAGAAGAAATCCTCCCTAAATCTTTCTATGAAACCAATATTACCCTAATACCAAGATGAAGAAAGGACTTAACAGAAAAATAAAACTGCAGATCAATATCCCTGATGAACCTAGATGCAAAAATCCTCAACAAAATATTAGCTAACCAAATCCAATAGCAAATTAAAAAGATAATATATTGTGATCAAATAGGTTTCATCCCAGGGATGCAGAGATAGTTTAACATATGCAAGTCCATAAACGTGATATGTCACATGAACAGAATTAAAAGCAACCATCTGATCATCTCAATAGACACAAAAAAAGCATTTGATAAAATACAGCACCTCTTTATGATATAAAATCCTCAACCAAATAAGGATAGAATGGACTTATTTCAAAGCAATAAAATCTATATATGACTAACCCACAGCCAACATCATACTGAATGGGAGAAAACTGAAAGCATTCCCCATGAGAACTGGAATATGACAAGGATATCCACTTTCACCACTTCTATTCAACATAGTACTGGAAATCCTAGCCAGAGTGATCAGACAAGAGAAAGAAACAAAGGGCATCCCAATTAGAAAAGAGGGAGTCAAACTATCACTCTTCATTGATGATAAGATTGTACACCAAGAAAGCCCTAAAGACTCATCAAAAAAGCTTCTAGATTTGATAAATTCATTCAGTAGTCTCAGGATAAAAAAATCAACGTGCACAAATTAGTAGCACTGCTATATACCGACAATAACTACAAGGAACTCAAACACATCAGCAAGAATAAAACAAGTAATCCCATCAAAAGTGGGCAAAGAAAATGAACAGACATTCTCAAAAGAACATATTCAAAAAACCAACAAACGTGTTTAAACAAAAAAATGTTTAACTCATCAGCCAGGAAATGCAAATTAAAACCATAACGAGATACCACCTTTAAAAAAGTCAAGGAAACAATAGATGTTGGCATGGATGTTGTGAAAAGGGACACTTTTACACTGCTAGTGAGAATATAAATTAGTACAATCATTTTGGAAAACAGTATAGAGGTTACTTAAAGAAATAATGTAGAACTACCATGTAATCCATCAATCCACCACTGGGTATCTACCCAAAGGAAAAGAAGTCATTATATGGAAATAGACACATGCACACATGTGCTTATAGCATCACAATTAGCAATTGCAAAAATATGAAACCAATCTAAGTCCCCATTGACCAACTAGTGGATTAAAAAAAAAGTGTGGTACATATACACCATGGAATACTACTCAGCCATAAAAAGGGATGAAATAATGTCTTTTGCAGCAACTTAAATGGAGCCACAGGCCATTATTCTTTCTAAGTGAAGTAACTTAGGAATGGAAAACCAATTATCATATGTTCCTTATGTGAAAGTGCGAGCTAAACTATGAGCACACAAATGCATAAGAAAGATAATAATGGACTTTGGGAACTGTGGGAGAATGGTTGGGAGGGAGGGAGAAACCAAAGACTACATATTGGGTACAGTATACACTGTTTGGGTGATAGGTGCACCAAAATCACAGAAATCACCACTAAAAAAACATATTCATGTAACCAAAAACCACCTGTACCCCAAAAACTATTGAAAAAGTTTAAATGCACAAAAATGGGGAAAAAAAGCTCACAATGAAGTATCACTACACACCTATTACAATGATTAAAACTAAAACATTGGCCATATCAAAGGTTACCACAATGAAATGCAACTAGAACTCTCATACCCTGTTAATGGGAATGTAAAATAGTACAATCACTTTGGGAAACAGTTTCACAGTTTCTTAAAAAATTAAATACACATCTCCATAAGAATCACCCTTCCTTTTCCTTGGTATTTACCCAAAAGAAATAAAAGCACACATCCATACAAAAACTTGAACACAAATTTTTATAAAAGCTTCATTTGTATGAGCCTCAAACTGAAGCTAATTCAAATATCCCTAAGCAAGTGAATGAATAAGCAAATTTTAATGCATTTAAACACTGGAATGCTACTCAGCAATAAAAAGATATGAACTACCGATATATGCAACAGAATAATGAATAATGAATCTCAGAATAATGCTAAGTGAAAGAAGCCAGAAGAGAAAATAATACACTCTATATGATTTCACTTATATAAAATTTTAGAAAATGCCAATGCATTTATAGTGAAAGAAAACAGTTTAGTGATTGACTGGGTATAAACTGGGCAGGGGAGAAGAAAGGCATGACAAAGGGGCATGAGGAAACTTTTGGGGAGTAACAGATGTGTTCATTATATTAATTGTGTTGGCGGTATCACAGCATATACCTATACCAACATGTAACAAATTATGCACTTTAAATGTGTGTAGTTTACAACATGTCAATTGTACTGCAATAAAGCTTTCTAAAAATAAGAATTCATAGCAGATCTATCACCATTTTTGTTAAAATATATAACATGATCATGATAGGTTAGAAAGGCATGGTAGAGACAGACTTATACTTCACAGTACAAGAATTTTTCTACATTTTGCAAGAGAGAGACCCTCAAACATTCTACATACATGACAACAATATAAAGAGATGCACAAATATATAAAATTTACTTTTTGAATCACCTAGCAGTTGGAAAGGTAATATAATGCTGAAGCATACTGGGTCTTCATTAAGTACAAAGATTTATTCATTTTCCTCATGTTAGCTGACTGAAAATTAAACATAAGCTACTAGGTCTGGCCTGTCATTCATTCTGCTGCTATTATGGGAGTTCTCAGCAGCTAGGGCCACAAAGGGCAAAGATGCCAACAATTTACATAGCATATTAAGCATGTGATGAAAGAATTGCTTGGCAACTTTAATTTTTATTCTAAATATATTCCAAAGTTGTATGATAGAAAAAGAAAACGCACTTAATGTGCTCCACAGGGAAATATACATTACAGAGCATTCAGGAAATTCCCCTGTTTAAAATAAATACATAATAGGAGATGAGACTAAAAATTGTAATGATGTTACCTTTAAGGAATAGAACTAAGAGGTGAGGAATGAAGAGGAAAGAAATATTTATTTTTTGGTATTTTTAAAAATATATTCTTGGAAGTTGTTGTCATATGCAGAAGTTACATTTTTATGAGTAAACTAAATAATAAAAATGTTAAGATGCAGCACAGCTCTGTCACTGAAATACTTGTCCCAGGTCGATCCTCAGAAATGAATCTGCTACTAGGGCTGCTCTCTTTGGATCTCTTTGGATATCTTTGGATCAAATTAATTTTATATATATATATATATAGAGAGAGAGAGAGAGAGAGAGAGAGATCACTATATCTATATATAGGCATATAGTAATATATATATCTATATAGCAACATATAGTAATATATAT
The DNA here is from genome assembly GCA_963573385.1 of Cacajao melanocephalus. NCBI lineage: Eukaryota > Metazoa > Chordata > Mammalia > Primates > Pitheciidae > Cacajao > Cacajao melanocephalus. The sequence goes on from CAUYLG010016436.1 coordinate 13,570, forward strand.
AGACAAATATAGATATATATTGATTACATATCTATACATAGACGTATATAATGATACACACACACTCTTACTACTGTGTCTGCTTATTGTATTTGACATAATACACTGGTGCATTACTTGCAATGATCACTGGGGATTGGTGGCTGACAACCCTGTGACACTCCCCCACTTCCCAACTCCCTATTGCCCACAGGTTATAATAGTTTGTGGAAACAGGTTGATCCAATATTTTGGGTTTTTATCGATAACTTGAGAAATATCTTTATCTTTTTATATAGCTATAGCTAATTTACATTCACTTGGCATCTTTTTAAAATATTGTATACAGCATTAATGTTAACTGCTTTCCATAATGAAACAAAATGTCCACTGTTATCAATCTTCAGGAGTGTCACTGAAATATACTTTCCTTTGTCATTTAATAGCTTTGCATCCTATTTTTATAAGCCTCCAAAATGTTAGCAAACATCTATTATCAGATCAAATACCTCTTACTTTCAATTATTCAGTTATACCAAAGGAATAATGGTATAAATGTTTTTGTATACCTCCTGATAAATTCTAATGGAGAAAAAAAGTTATTAATTAGACTCTTTAGTTTACTCTTGTGCAAACACCACAGGAAAAGCATCATCTGTATTTAAGTTAGTCAGCTTATTTTTTAAAAAGAAAGGGAAAGAACATGAAAAAAATATGTATAATTATTCTTTACAAACCTGTGTACATCAAAGTGTGTATGTAACAAAGCTATAATCTTTATGGTATCTGTAAACTCTCTTTAATAGTAATATATTAACTTTATCTACAAAGTCTTCAAAAAGACTCTTAGAATACAAATTAAAATGGTCAATGGCTAAAGTCTTGAGAGCCATTATTGTACCAAATCTATTACCAATTATTCTGACATATCTAGTGTCAAATCCAGTCTTCATCACTAACTAAATCTGCAGCATTGAACAAGAAATATAATATCTGTGATACTCAATTTTCTCAACCATAAAATTGAGACAGTAATTCATAAAAATGGACTTATTGTAAGGTTTGAAATAAATGATATATGTGAGGTGCTGGTGGATGGGAGGAAACCAACTAATGTTCTTACCTTACCCTTCAGAGTTATAAGCAGCACTCATCTTAGCCAGTGTTTTTGCAAATGAAAGCATTGGCACTTCCCTTTCTGCTAATGTTCAGGTTTATCAAATTAGTGTGATTTAATGGGTTATTACTAGATCTAGAATATATATATAGTTTTGCATTCAATAACTTGAAATAGCTGTACCATACTAGCTATATAATGTAATTTCATGTTTAAAACATAGCTTTTCAGTTATAAGTTGTCACTTCTATATGATAAAGCTTCTATGACCCAGAAAACCATTCAAGATCATTTGAACACACTGGGACCTTACAGAAATAATTGTACAGAATTCATGCTGAGAAGTAGCACTCTGAACATTCAGAGATTTTCATATTGTGGTGAAAGAAAGACCTTAAGTGATTAATGAAAGCCAGAAAAAAAAATGTATAAAGGTTTTCTAGCAATCAACTCTGCTAAACATACTCAATAATCAAAAACACAATTTGCTAATATTAAAAAGAAATAAGCATATTAACCAGTCTTATAAAATTATAGGTCATTCTTCATTCAACAAACTTTTATTTATTTCTACCAGGACTAGAAAGACATAACATTGTCCACAAAGAATCCACTTCCTAGTGGCTAAAGCTGTCAAATAGATAATGACAGTAGAGGGTAACATGTTGTATTGAGGAAGACACTAGAGAGTGGTGAAGGAGACCCTGAGAATAGGTGTGAGGAAATCTCTAGGGTAAAGATAGTGCCTGAACTGAGTTCTTAACTGAGTAGGAGTTAGCTAAGCCTGGATGCAAGGAAAGAGCTAGTTAAGAAGACCTTTGCAGGGTGCTGCCTAAATAAAGTACTGGCTTCTGGATAAGATGCTAATGAACTATTTGAAAATCAGCCTTGTTGATATTAACAACGAAGCCTTAAAATGAAGTACAGTTTATTTGGAGCCTGACAGACTATTCCCTCACCATCTTAAAATTGTAAATATGAGCTGCTAGAATATTGACTGAAAATGTCACCACATGCAAATCAATTTTTATTAATCCAAAATTGTCAGGTGACATATTTTAAGAAGTGGTATCAGCAACCACCAATCACCAATATAGGGTAGCAAAATTAGGAGATTTACTTCACAGTGGGTAAAGCTTGGAGTGTATTAACTAAAAAGACTATGCATCCAAATGAACTCATTAACAGGAACCTAGCAGCTGCCAGATTACTACTAAGAATGAAGAGGCTATTGAAATGTAAACCGCAAGAGAAGAGAATTGGACAAGTAGTAAAAAGCACAAAAATATTCTCCAAAAGAATTCCAAAAATACATCAATTGACATTTCTAATTTAAAACAAAGCTCCTTCCTTAAATATGAGAATATGTATTAATACAGAGACCCAGTTTTATTAAGTGTTTTTTATACTCAGTAACTTGGGCTTTATATGCGTATCATATTTTATATTGTAGATGCATTTTAGACTCAGAGCATCAGCCTTCATTAAAGGCTAAATCAATATAAGTCTTTTAGCATCCCATAGGCATAGACATTATGTTTATTAGTTGAAAAATCATGTTACTAAAGTTTAACATTTTCCCACATCTCTGAGAAATCACCACTGGCACTTACTAACAAATTTTAGTCTCAAAAAAAGATATGTTTATACAGGATGTTCCTGACTCCCAATATTGGTAGATTCACTTTGACCTACAAATCATACCCATGAAAATGCCAATTTGCTTTTCAACAATGAGATGAATGAACAGATCATGCAGTTGCCTCATCACATTTTATAATGCATATTCTGAGCAAGTTTTATCATGTCAATTTTGCATATTTATTTTCAATGCACAAGTATTCATTATTTGCCACCTTAGGGAGACAAACTTTACCCTAGAATTTAATATTACTCTAAACGTATATGCCAGATAGATTTTCATATTAATAGCCCAAAGCACTATAAAAATTATTTGTTTACATTGGCCTGAGTCAAAGAACATTGTATGAATAATATTTTTTATATAAAGGTTAGGCATATGGCAAAAAATTAGCCTTTCAGCTAAATTCTGTCTACAATTCATGACCATAGAAAAGTATGCTGAAAAAAGACCATGGTTATCTCCTCTTTGTAATGCCCTATAGCACCTGGTGCAGTGTTCTACAAGAAGCAAATAATCTATGATTATTAATAGTCCTTTGGGAGGAGGCTTCAAGATGGCTGACTAGAGGCACTGGACACTCACCTCCTACACAAAGAAGAACCAAAGAGTGAGTAAATAATCACATTTAGAGCCTCTCAGAGAGAACACTGGAATTCAGCAGAGAAGTGAAAGGAAACACTTAGGTGTTGGGATAAGCAGCAAAGGAGAAAGGACTTACAGAATGCCTACATAAATTGGTTATGAGTAACATGTAAACAAGGAACAACAAACTGCAGAAGGCCACAGGAGTCCTCTAAGGAGGAAGGCTTCTCCATGCCTCATGTTCGGGTGCAGGGTGACCTAGGCTCTGTTACCATAAACATTGTGCTCAAGGACTTAAAACCCCTCTGTAACTCTATGACATAGCCAGACTGTAGGCTCCTTGTAAGGTCCATGTTCCATCAGCTGCACATAGATAATAAGCTAAAGATAACCACATGTTCTTGTTTTGTGAAACTCCCAAACCACCACTGTTATCAGTCCTTAAAATGACACACCAGTTCCGGCTCACTGATTCACTTCACCATCACTCCATCCCTCCATCCCTACCCTATAGATCAAAGTAATTGTAATCAATAAATAGTGTGGATGATCAGAGCTCAGAGCCTTCACTGCCTCCAGTAATAACTGATGTCCCCCTGGTCCCATTGTCTCTCTTAATCTGACTTTTACTTATTCCTTTGTTGCCACCGAATTTGGGTACCCATAGGTAACGTAGGGCTGGCTCCCTACTCTTTGGGAACTGAAAAAGAAGAAAGAGAGGCAGCCAGCCTGATTAGGATTGTCTGGGAGCACAGAGAGGCCCTCAATATGGAGAAGGATCCGTAGCAATCCACATTCCCACCACGGATTCCTGCCATCCCAGCCACAGAAGAGCTCCTCCTCATTATACACCCTGAGACTAGTATAGAGAGCTGCCTAGAACCTGGGTGAATGCATTATTCTTGAGAGTTCACAATGAGTTCCACTCTCCACCTCCAAGACCCAAGCAGCTGCAGTATGATGCTATTTTGAAAGCCTGACCCTTTCAAGACTGCATACTGCTTTGGGATCCTCAGCCCCTTTATCTCCCCGTCCCTGGAGCTGCACTGAAGTCCTCCTGTGTACACCTGGAGGATTGCAGTGATGCCAGTTGCACCCAGCAGTGCAGTTGGATTCCCACTCCAGCCCACCCAGTGTCCAACATGCCAGAGAACAGGCAGTGCTGCACACTTTCCAGGGTGTTTCTGAGACAATGGGAGACAAAGCATGCATTTTGCAGTCTAAGAGCCACCTGCCTCAGGCAGCTGTCATTGACAGCAACCCTATGCTCTCCTTAGCAGCAGGGCAAGCACACAACTGCATGCACCCTGAGGACAGGCTCTCTCCTTTAGCTGCCACCAGCCAGGAGCCTAGGAATTGCATCAGCGCCCCCCCACCACAGCCTGCATCCTTGCACAACATCATAGGGTCCTGAAGATAGGCTCTTACTGCCTGGCATCAGGCCCCCACCAGGGCTCAAGTTGTGGCCCCCACTTCCTGCCCCCTGTTTGGGGATCCCTGGCCCCGCTGGTCACCCCAGCAATAAAAACCACAAGAGATATAATCTTACCCCAGTTAAAATGGCTATTATCAAAAAGACAAAAAATAGCATCCTGGCAAAGCTGTGCCAAGAAGAGAATGCTGTTGGTGGGAATGTAAATTAGTTCAGCCATTATTGAAAATAGTATGTCATTTCTAAAAAAAAAAACCTAAAATTAGGACTGCCACAATATCCAGTAATCCCACTACTGGCTGTTTATCCAAAGGAAAAAAAAATCAGTATATTAAAGGGATTCCTCCACATTCATGTTTATTACTGTTATTCACAACAGCCAATATATGGAATGAACCTGTGTCTATCTTTGGATGAATGGATAAAGAAAATGTAGCATATATACAAAATGGAATACTATCAGGCAATAAAAAAGAATAAAATCTTGTCATTTTTAGCAACATAGATGGAACTCAAGTTGTGGTAAGTTAAATAAGCCAGGCAAAGAAAGACACAAATTCCATGTTCTTACTCATATGTGGGAGTTAAAATCTTGTTTTGTTTTCATGGTAGGAGAGAGTAGAATGATAGTTATTGGAGGCTGTGAAGTGTTGGGGGAAGAAGGATGATAAAGAGAGGTAGGTAAAAGGGAAAAAACATACAATTAGATAGAAGAAATAAGTTAAAGTTTGATAGCATTAATCAATCTCTATAGTAGAATGACTATAGTTTACAACAATGTATTTTATATTCCAAAAAAGATAGAGGAGAGTATTTGAAATGTTCCCAACACAAGAAATGATCAGTGCTCAATGTGATGAATGTCCTATATACCCTGACTTAGTCATTACACATTCTGCACATGTAACAAATACTCATAGGTACTCCATTAATATGTACAAATATAATGTATTAATTAAAAAACAGTCTGCTGCTTAAACTTTTCCAACTTAAAAGTAAGCCAATAATCAGTCTCATGAAAGTCAAATGATTGGCAGGGTCCAGTTTGGCAGTGTCCAGTGATCTTAAATAAGAGTTGTTCAGAAGTTAGCCTAGACATCCTTTTGGAACTTGATCTTAACACTCATCTTTCTGTTAAATAAATAATAAAATAAAGACATTTCTAAATTTGGCTGTCTTATCCTGAGCTATTGGAGAGTTACCCTGAAGGTCCACCATACACTGATTGGTAATTTGTATGAATTACAAATTTAATTTGTTTGAAACTGTGGCAGATCTTCTGACTGCTGAGCTCTCATATACAGCTATTTTGTTTTCATCTAGCCATCTTTGAATTAATTCTTTTGTAAATATTTGTGATTTGAGAATTTTAGACAAGTCCTATGATGTATCAGTCATAATTATCTCCTACTTAATTTCCTATCATCTTCCAAGCCCCTTCCACAATGACTACCACACGTATACACAGCGTGTTCTCAGTCATACATTATAAATAAGAATCTCTCCTCCTTTCTCCACCCTCTCATGTCTACATTTACTATAACGAGGAGTCATTTGAGAGGTTTAAACAGAGAAATACCATGAACAGATGTATGTTTCATTAAGGTCACTTTGAAGGATTGGCTTCTAATCTGGTTGAATGAGATACCTCTTTTTTATGTTCTCATTGTCCCATGAGCATATTTGCCAAGGATTTCAGGGACAACAAAGCCCAAATCCCCAATACTTGTGTTTCCTCCCTCCAGATTTGAGCTCTTTAAAATATTTGGCCTCTTCAAGTTGCTTTACTTAAAATTACATGATTCTAGTATTTTTGCTAATATCAGAAGAAACTTCCTTTTCCAGGAAAAAATTAGATTAACAGATAATGGATTTATCAATATTTCTAAAAAAAAATCTTTAAATAGACAAAGTATATCATATGGTAGTTCTCGAGATATATGTGAAAAGTAGTGACTCCTAAGAGACTGGAAACAAAGTGAGTCCTACAATTGCCCCAGGTTAGTGCCTAAAAAGAGTTTTAAAGGCTATGATTCAGAAAGGGAGAAGTTATACCCAGGAGACTTACAAGTAAGACAATGCTAGGAATCCAGACAGACCAAGGCAAGCTAGTGGTCACAGAGAGGGGAAGAGAGAAGAAAGCTGCCAAAACACAGGGGATACCAAGGTTTGAGGAGGGTGCCTCTCACATCATCAGTACTGATTGGAGCATTAACATGAGAAATCTACCCAAGGCCAGGAAAAGAAATATTCAAAAATATTAGAAGAAAACAAAATGCCTGCATTCACACAGTGCCATAGACGGTTTCTGGTCCCACCAGCCAGAGTAGAAAATTTCATAATTCACAAGACATTGAGTATAGTACTCAGAAGGGAATGCCTCAATAGTGGAGAAAACATTAATCCTAAAATAAATGTGGCTTATGTCTACTTAACAAAGCTTAAGAGTAAGACTCAAAAGAACCAAACTGTTTCCAAGTAACTAAACTGTGTCCCACAATAAAACTCGATGATACATTTATAAATACAAACATCCAGCACCCAAAAAGGTAAAATTTGCAATGTATGGTATCTAATAAAAAAATTAACACACATGTAAAGAAGTAAGTAAATTTCATCTTTAATGAGTAGGAAAAAAATCAGTTGAAATTGACCTAAATATTACAATGATGATTGGATCAGTAGATGAGAACAATAAAACAGTTGTTATAACTTCATACCATATGTTCAAGAAACTAGAGAAAGAGCTAAGTGTATTAATTGGAGACATAGAAGATATAAAAATCCACTCAAATCAAACTCCTAGAGATGAAAACCACTATTTGTGATGAAAAATACAAAACCACTATAAAGACACAAATATATAAAAAGTAAAAAGACTGACTACAGTGAAATACTGTCTTACACCTGCTTAATTGGCTATTATCAAAAAGATGAAAGATAACAAGTGTTGTCAAGGATGTAGAGAAAAGGGAACACTTATGCACTGTTGGCAGTATTGTGACTTAGTACAGCCATTTTGGAAAACAGTATGGAGTTACCTCAAAAAACTAAAAATAGAACTACCACATGATCCAGCAATCTCACTACTTGGTATATAATTAAAGGAATTAAAATTGGTATATTAAAGAGATGTCTGTACTCCCATGTTCATTGCAACATAATTTACAACAGCCAAGATATAGAAGCAACCCAAGTGTTCATCAATGGATGAATGGACTTTAAAAATGTGGTGCACATTTGCAATGCAATACTATTCATCCTCTATCAAACAAGAAATTCTGTCATTTGTGACTACGTGGATGAAACTAGAGGACATTACATTAAATGAAATAAATAAGGCACAAAGAGAAACATACCATATGACCTCACTTATATGTGGAATCTAAAAATGTCAAACTCAGAAGTAGAAAGTAGGATGATGGTTATCAGAGGCTGAGGGTGGAAAGGTGAACAGAGAAAGGAAAGATGTTGGTCAACAGCCAAGTTTTAGTCAGATAGAAGGAATAAGTTCTGGTGTTCAGTTGCACAACATAATGACTATAGTTAATAATAATAAAATAAATATTTTGCTATATTTCAAAGTAGCAAAAACAGAAGATTCTAAATATTATTTTCATAAAGAATAATAAATATTTGAGGTAAAAGTTATGCTAATTCACTTGATTTGATTATTCCAAATGTTTACATGTGTTGAAACATCATATTGTACCATATAGCTATATATATATATATATATGGGGTACATATATAAATATTACATTATATGTTATATAATTATTATATATAAATATGTAGTAATTTGGCAATTAAAAATAAGAGAACCAATAATATCAAAAGTAAGATATTATCATTTTTATAAAATTATTACCTTAAGTAATAATTTCTTTAAAAGGGTATAACTCTTACTATTTCACAAAATAATAGGTTTTTACTTCTAATATTTTTCAGTGAAAAGCAATAAAAAATGGAGGCAAATTCATCACCTCATAATCCTAGTGTTCTTTGCTTTGTGATAGATCAGCAAATTAGGCATCTGTTAGCATCTAATGAAAACTTTCAACAAGAGAATTCAGTAAAACTAAAAACCTAATATCTATTCAGAAGTACAGCTAGTATGAAATTTTGGCAGATGCTTTGTGAACTTAACATACATGAGTAAATCAATTTCCCTTTATTATCCATAAACATTGTGTAAAATTAGATGTTTCACAGTTTACGAACCTTGATTTGTAATTTTTATGCAAAGTATATTGATACACATAATTCTAAACTACTCAACTACAAATTATTAGATAAAGATATTAAATGTCATCATAAAGAAAAACACAACATTAATCTCTTCAACAACAAATATTCAAACTTATAAAAAAAGATAGTGTAAGAAAGATCAAATATTTAGTTATACATAATTATAATGACAGATGGACACAGCATTATAATTTAAAATATGAATATAATTACTACAATTTACCATTTCTAAATTTGTTTCTTTAGAAGATTTTTAGCTGTAAACAAAATACTTTTAAAAAGGGACTTGAATAACATTTTCTCACTATAATCACCACAATTTTAAGGTGTTTTGATAACTTTTAAAATAAAGAACCTAAGTAATACTAGATTAAACTTTTGGTTCAAGGTTCCATGAAGAGTTAACCGGTTCATTCGTTTAGTCTGCCATTCAGTCATTCACACGTTTATTAAAGACTACTGAATGCAAAGAATGGTGCTAAGAACTAGATAAATGGTTGAACCAAAAACATAGTTGACCTACTAGTGATTAGAGATAAATAAAAATTCAGTCTCATAAACTTTCATACATCGATCTTTTCTTTATCATTTTCATCTTCCTTTATATTGCCTTCATGTAAAAAACATAATTTGTCACCAATGGTAATCAGATCCAAACTTTGTTATTCTTTTCCTAATCAAGGCTTTAATTTTTAATATTTAGATTTTAATGAAATATATTCTTATATTTTCCAGCTTTATAAAGGTATAACTGACAAATAATAATTTTATTTATTTTTTCTGAGTTTTTTTTTTTTTTTTTTTTTTGCATCTATGTTCATCATGGAGATCGGCCTGAAGTTTTCTCTTTTTGTTGAGTCTCTGCCAGGTTTTGGTATCAGGATGATGTTGGTCTCATAAAATGAGTTAGGGAGGATTCCCTCTTTTTGTATTGTTTGGAACAGTTTCAGAATGATTGGTAGCAGCTCCTCTTTATACGTTTGGTAGAATTTGGCTGTAAACCTGTCTGGACCTGGACATTTTTTGGTCGATAGGCTGTTAATTGCTGCCTCAATAGCCCTTGTTATTGGTCTATTCAGGGTTTCAACTTCTTCCTGGTTTAGGCTTAGGAGGGTGCAAGTGTCAATTAATTTATTGATTTCTTCCAGGTTTACTTGTTTATGTGCATAGAGTTGTTTGTAGTAATCTCTGATGGTAGTTTGTATTTCTGTGGAGTTGGTGGTGATATCCCCTTTATCATTTTTTATTGCATCTATTTGATTCTTCTATCTTTTCTTTTTTATTATTCTGGCTAGGGGTCCATTTTGTTGATCTTTTTGAAAACCACCTCCTGTATTTTTTGATTCTTTGAAGGGTTTTTTGTTTCTCCATCTCCTTCAGTTCTGCTCTGATCTTAGTTATTTCTTGTCTTCTGCTAGCTTTTGAATTTTTTTGATTTTGTTCCAATAGCTTTTTCAATTTTGATGATAGGGTGTTGATTTTAGATCTTTCCTGACTTCTCATGTGGGCAATTATTGCTATAAGTTTCCCTCTAGACACTGCTTTAAATGTGTCCCAGAGATTCTGGTATGTTGTGTCTTTGTTCTAGTTGGTTTCGAAGAACATCTTTATTTCTGCCTTCATTTCATTGTTTACCCAGTCAACATTCAGGAGCCAGTTGTTCAGTTTCCATGAAGTTGTGTGGTTCTGAGTTAGTTTCTTAATCCTGAGATCTAATTTGATTGCACTGTGGTCTGAGAGACTGTTTGTTATGATTTCCGTTGTTGTTGTTGTTGTTGTTTTTTTTTTGCATTTGCTGAGGAGTGGTGAGTGATTTGCTTCCAATTATGTGGTCAATTTTAGAATAAGTGCGATGTAGTGCTGAGAAGAATGTATAATCTGAGAAGAATGTATAATCTGTGGCTGTGGAGTGGAGAGTTCTGTAGATATCTATTAGATCCGCTTGTTCCAGTTCTGTGTTCAATTTCTGTATATCCTTGTTGATTTTCTGTCTTGTTGATCTAATATTGACAGTGGAGTGTTAAAGCTTCCCACTATTATTGTGCAGGAGTCTAAGACTCTTTGTAGGTAATTAAGAATTTGCTTTACATCTGGGTGCTCGTGTATTGGGTGCATATATATTTAGGATAATTAGCTCTTCTTGTTGTATTGATCCTTTCACCATTATGTAGTATTCTTAAAGAAGGTATTTTTATACAACTGTACACTGTGTTTGTGTTTTCAGCTAAGTGTTATTATGAAAGAGTCAAAAAGTTTTAAATGAATTTAAAAGTACATAAAGTGAAAAAGTTACTGTAAGCAAAGGTTAATTATTTATTCCTGAAGAATGGAGAATATTTTGTTATAAATGTAGTGTAACTTAAGTGTACAGTGTTTATATAGTCTATAGTAGTGTACAGTAATGTCCTAGGCCTTCACACTTACTGACTCACCCTCAGCAACTTCCAGTCCATTCCTGGTAAGTGCCCTCTACAAGTGTGCATTTTTTATTTTTTTTTAACTTTTATATATTTCATTGAAGTTTAGTATACACACAGAAAAATGTGTTTAAGTGTCAGCTCCTTGAATTTTCACCAAATGAACACATGTCTAACCAGGATCAACAGAGTTTTACCAGCACCCAGAAGTCTCCCAGTCACTATCCTAGCCCCTAAGCCAGTCACTTTTCCTGACTTCTAACATCATGAATTTGTTTGTATCTTTTTGTGTTTCACACATATGGAATCATATACCTGTATACATTGTTTTATGTCTGGCTTCTCTTACTCAATATTACGTTTGTGAGAACCATCCACATATAGCATACAGTTGTAGTTCAGGTATTCTCATTTATTTTAGAGACAGAGTCTTTATCACCCAGGCTGGAGTGCCATGCCAGTGGCATGAGTATAGCTCATTGTAGCCTCAAACTCCTGGGCTCAAGTAATCCACTTACCTCAGCCAGGAACTTACAGGTCTGTGCCATCACACCTAGCTATTTTTTATTTTTATTTATTTATTTTTTTTTTAGAGCTGGGGCCTTGCCATTGCCTAGGCTTGTCTCAAACTCCTTGACTCAGGATCCTCCCAGCTTGGACTCCCAAAGCACTGGTATTACAAGTATGAACCACTGTGCCCAGCCCCCATTTTTTATCTTTTATACCATATTTTTATTGTATCTTTCTATGTTTAGGTGTGTTCAGATACACAAATGCTGACCAATGTGTTACTATTGCCTACATTATTAAGTACATGATTTGCAGGTTTGTAGCCTAGAAGCAATAGGCTATACCATATACCATATAGCCTAGATGTGTAGTAAGCTATGCTATCGAGATTTGTGTAAGTTCACTTTATTATGTTCATACAATGACAAAATCACGTAATGACACATCTCAGAACATATTCCCATTGTCATGTGACATGTGACTTTATACACAAAAGTGGAATTGCCAGATGATATGGTAGTTCTATTTCTAATTTTTAATGAATTTCTATACTGTTTTCTGTAAGAGCTGTACCAGTTTACATTCCCATCAACAGTGTACAAAGGTTCCCTTTTCTCTGCATCCTTGCCAATACTTATCTTTTGTCTCTGGTAGTAGCCAGCCTAACAGGTATGAGGGGACAGCTCATGTTTTCTTCTAACATTAATATATAAATTTATATATATTATATATATTTTTAAGGTGTACAACATGCATTTTGGTACATAAATACATAGTGAAATGATTACTACAGTTAAGCAAACTAAACCATCAATCCATCAATTACCTTTCATAATTACCCATTCTTTCTGTGTAGTATGAGCACAAAAAATCTACTCTCTTAGCAAATTTTCATTATACACTTGTCCTTTGGTGTATGCAGTTTTCACAACCCACAAGTAATTGAATTTTCTATCTGTATTTGCTTGAAAAAAGTCCACATGTAAGTGGACTTGCACAGTTCAAACCTGGGTTGTCCAAGGGTCAGCTGTATAATATCATTATAGTCTTCATACTGTATGTTAGATCTCTAGACTTGTATTTCCTACATAAAAAACAGTAGTCTTTTATAAATGTCCTGTTTCCTCCCCTACCCGTTCATGGTAATCCCTGATCTACTATCTGTTTCTACATGTTTGAAATATATATTTCACATATAGGTGAAATCATATGGCATTTTTCTCTCTGTGTCTGCCCTATTTCACCTAACATAATGTCTTCCAGGTTTATCCATGTTGTTATAAATAACAATGTCTCCTTTTTTAGCCTAAATAATATTTCTGCTACAGACACACACACAGAGAGAGAGAGAGAGAGAGAGAGAGAAGGACAGAGAGAGAGATGACAATTTATTTACTCATTAATCCATCATGGACTCTAAGGTGGTTTCGACATCTTCCTTACTGTAACTAATGCTGCAATAAATGTGGGAGTGTAGATATCTCTACAAGGTGCGGATATCATTCCCTTTGGGTGTATAACAAGCAGAAGATTTGCTGGGTCATATGGTAGTTCTGTTTTTACTTTTTAAAGAAATATTCATGACATCTAGTTGTACCAATTTACATTCCCACCAACAGTGCACAGAGGTTGCCTTTTCTCACATTCTGATCAACACTTCTTGTCTCTTTTTGTTAATAGCCATCCTAACAGGTATAATGTGATATCTTATTGTCATTTTGATTTGAATTTTCCTAATGCTTGTTGAGAACCATTTATATGCCTGTTGATCATTAGTGTGTCTTCTTTGGGGAAAAAAAAAGTCTATTCAGGTATCTTGCCCATTTTTATTGGGTTACTTGTTTTTGTGTTTTTGAGCTGTGAGTTCCTTATACATTTGGACATTAATCTATTATTATTATAGATATATGGTTGGCAAATATTTTATCTCAATCTGTAGCTTGTCTTTTCATGTTGTTCATTGCTTTCTTTGCTGTGCAAAAACTTTTTAGTTTGATATAGTCTCACTTGTTCATTTTTACTTTTGTTGACCAGCTTTTTGGTGTGATACTCAAAAAATTATTGCCAAGACCAATAACAAGGAGATGCTCTCTACTTTTTCTTCTAGAAGGTTTAGTTTCATGTCTTATGTTCAAATCTTTAATCCATTTAAGTTTATTTTTGTGTATAAGAATTCAATTTTAATTTTTTGCATGTAAATATCCAGTTTTCCCAACACTACTTATTAAAGAGATTAATAGTCCCTTATGATCCCTTTTTATTTCTGAGGCATCTGTTGTAAGGTCTCCTCTTTTATGTCTGATTTTATTTACTTGAGACTTATCACTTTTTTTTACTTAGTGTAGCTATGGGTTTGTTCATTTTGTTTATCTTTTCAAAACACTGACTCATAATTTTGTTGATTTTTTTTCCTATTGTTTTGTTAGTGTCTTTTTCATTTCTTCCTGCTCTGACATTTATTATTTCATTCCTTCTCTTAGCTTTGGGCTTTTGTTATTTTTCTTGTTCCTTGAGGTATAACATTAAGTTGTTTGAGATCTTTCTTATTTTATAATGCAGGGATTTATCACTATACATGTCCTGCTTTGTGCTGTTTTTGCTGCATCCCCTAACTTTTGGTATGTGTTTTCATTTTCATTTGTCTCTAGATATTTTTCAAATATAACTTTTATTTCCTTTTTAATTAAGTGGATTTTTAAGAGAGAATGCTACTTACTTTCAGTGTATCTGTAGGGTGTTTTTGGTTGTTGTTTGTTTTTCAGTTTGTTTGGTTGTTGTTGCTTGCTGTTATTGATTTTTAGTTTCCCCCATTGTGGCTGAAACAGATACTTTATATGATTTTGATCATCTTTAAATTATTAAGACTTGTTTTGTGATCTAACATGTGATCGATCATGAAGAATGTTCCATGTTGCTTGAGAAGAATGTGTATTCTACTATTGGATGGAATTTTCTGTGTATGTCTATCAGATCCATCTGGTCTACAGTGTTTTTCAATTTGTTGTTACCTATAGCCTAAGTCCATGGGAGCCAGCCTGGCACTGAGGTAAGTCTATCCTGGATCTGAGGCCAGCTCAGAACCTGAGTACACAGGTGCTAATGTGGAGCTTGGGGCCATGGAGGCTGATCTGGCATCAGGGATCACTACGACTGACCTGGTGCTGGGGTCAATGGCAAAGATGGGTACTCACTTCACTCTCCTTATCCCATGCCAAGGGGACTTCTTTGCATGTTTTGCTGCACAGGCATGGGGAAGGGGTAATGCAGCTAAGGTACAATTGTCCCTCTCATGCTCTGTGCCTTTTCTTATTTCTGTGCTCCACTCAGGTACTTTAATTTCTCACTTAAATGTCTTAGCTTTTGTGTAGGTATTTTCAGGCACAGATAGTTCTTCAAACTGATGTTTCCATAGAGGGATGAGTGCTGGAAGTGCCTACTCTGCCATCTTGCTGAAGTCCTAACCCTTCTCATTCTAACTGATTATAAGTAGAAGATAGAATATAACCTAATAATGGGGAGCAAGCTAGTAATTATTACTGGTATTATTATAATAACTTTATAAGTTAGAGTAGGCTAACTCCTATTCAGAAAGGACCACAAATTTATACTGATTCAGACACAATAGAAGTGTATTTCTTGATCATGAACAATTAAATAGGACATCATTATTCTTCAGTGTTTTAAGGACTTACTATAACACAGCTTCTGCCATCTTGGCAGCTTCCAAGGTCAAATTGGATGTCATATTTATTTTTGTTATTTTTGACAACAATGGAAAAGAGATGGAGGGTTTTAGTGGAAGGATTTTAAAGCCCAGATGAATACATATTACTTTTTATAATCCAGTGGCTAGAACTCAGTCATATAATAACTCATAATCACAAAGAGGCTGGAAAGTATACTCTAGCTGTGAACTCAGGAACAAGAGAACATGTATTTGGGTGAGTATCTAAGATCTTCTGCTAGAATAAAAAGGAGATTAATTCCCTAAAATCAAATAGTGAATTAGAGTTGTCTTCACTAAAATCAATTTTATTAATAAATTGCTTTTCTGTACTTTTGAAAATAAACAAGAATATTTTATATGATTCCATATAAAAACACTTAGAATTTCTAATGACAGGCTGTTATTTTGTTTCTATAAATATTCCAATAAATATTAACTTTATATTTAATTATAAATTTCCTAAATGCCCTCTTTTTTTCTCTTTTCTAAGAAATTACAGAGGAAATTAGTTTTTACTCAGACCAATGAATATTTAAATTCCATCTTTTTCACTGTCTTGTATTCTTTTTCAGGCAAAATATTTCACTTTTTGAGCCTTGATTTGCTTATGTGTTTACCTTGATGAAGTTACTGAATTAAGTAAATAAATCATATATATGCAAAATATTCAACTCAGTGGCATTTATAATAAATGTTCTAGAAGTAATGGTTATTAATTTAAATCCTTCATAATTTTATTTATTTTGCTTGGTATTGTTATTTAAGTTGTGGTAAAAGATAAGTAACATTAAATTTACCATCACAACCATTTGAGTGCACAACTCAGTGGCTCTAAAGTACATTCACATTGCTGTGCTACCGTCACCACAATCCATCTCCATAACTTCTTCATAATTTCAAATTGAAACTCTGCACCTATTAAACAATAATATTCTGTTGCCTCTTTCTCCCAGCCCCCGCTCACCGGTGTTCTACTGCCTGTCTTTATGAATTTGACTATTCTAGATTTCTCATATATGTGGAATCATAAGTTTTTAATTCTCTGCTCATTTCCTTTTATATATATTATATGTATGTGTGTGTGTGTATATGTGTGTGTGTGGGGGGGGTATGTGTGTATATATATATATACACATATATGTGTGTGTGTGTATATATATATGTATATATACATATTATTTGTGATTACCAAGATGGTTGAAGATGGTTTCCAGCTCCATCCATGCCCCTGCAAAGGACATGAACTCATTACCTACAACACGCTAAAGTTAAAACAATATAATTTGAAGTGATACTAATTTAACTTCAATGGCATACAGAAACTCTACCACTGTACAGCTCTGTGATGAAAAAGTAGAATGAATTAACTCTAGAATCTTTATTTTCCGCATCTTTATGTCCATGTGTAACCATTGTTCAGCTCCCGCTTATAAGTAAGAACATTAAGTATTTAGTTTTCTATTTCTGCATTAATTCACTTAGGATAGTGGTCTCTGGCTGAATCCATGTTGCTGCAAAGACATTATTTCATTCTTTTTTATGGCTGCATAGTATTGCATGGTGTATATGTACTACATTTTCTTTATTCAATCCACCATAGAGAGGTACCTAGGTTGATTCTATATCTTTGCTATTATGAATAGTGCTGCACTGAACATATGAGTGTATGTTTCTCTTTGAGAAAATGATTTCTTTTCCTTTGGGAATATATCCAGTAATGGGATTGCTGGGTTAAATGGTAGTTCTATTTTTAGTTCTTTGAGAAATCTCCGAACTGCTTTCTATAGTAGATGAATTCCCACTAGCAGTGTATAAATATTCCTTTTTCTCCACAGACTCACCAACATCTTTTTTTCTTTTTAACATTTTATTAATAGCCATTCTGACTGGTGTGAGATAGTGTCTCATTGTGCTTTTGATTTGCATCCCTTTCATTAGCGATAATGAACATTTTCTCATATTTTTGGCTACTTGTATGTCTTCTTTTGAGAAGTATGTATTTATGTCATTTGCCCATTTTTAATCGAGTTATTTTTGCTTGTCGAAGTATTTAAGTTCCTTGTAGATTCTGGATATTACACTTTTGTCAAATGAATAGCTTGTGAACATCTGCACCAATTCTGCAGGCTGTCTATTTACTCTGTTGACAGTTTATTTTGCTATGCAGAAGCTCCTAGGTTTAATTTGGTCTCACTTGTCAATTTTTGGTTTTGTTGCAATTGCTTTGGAGGAATTCATAATAAATTTGTTTCAAGGCTGATGTCCAGAATGGTGTTTCCTAGGTTTTCTTCTAGAATTCTTACAGTTTGAAGTCTTACATTTTGAAGTCTTACATTTAAACCTTTAATTCTTTCTGAGTTAACTTTTGCATATGGTGAAAGGTAAGGGTCCCGTTTTATCCTTCTGCATATGGCTAGCGAGTTATCCCAGCACCATTTTGAATAGAGAGTCTTTCCCCATTGATTTTGGTTGAGTTTGTCAAGATCAGTTGGTTGTAGGCATGTAGCTTTATTTCTGTCTTCTCCTTTCTGTTCCATTGTATTATGTGTCTGTTTTTGTACCAGTACCATGCTGTTTTGGTTATTGCGGCCTTGTAGTATGAAGCTGGGCAATGTAATGCTTCCAGCTTTGTTCTTTGTGTTTAGGATTTCTTTCACTATTCAGGCTCTTATTGGGTTCCATATAAATTTTAGAAAAGATTTTTCTAATTCTGTAAAAAATGATTTTGGTGGTTTGATAGAAATAGCATTAAATCTGTAGATAGCTTTAGGCAGTATGGCCGTTTTATCAATATTGATCCCTCCATTTCATAAGCACATAATTCCATTTGTTTGTGTCATCTGTAATTTCTGACAGCAGTGTTTTATAATTCTTCTTGTAGAGATCTTAGACTTCCTTGGTTAAATGTATTTCTAGGTATTTTATTTTTGTAGCTATTGTAAAGAGAACCGCACTCTTTGTTTGGCTCTCAGATTGAATACTATTGGTGTATAGGAATGCCACTATTTTTGAACATTGCTTTTGTGTCCTGAAATTTTATTTAAGTCATTTATTAATTCTAGGAGCCTTTTTTATGGAGTCTTTAGGTTTTCTAAGTACAGAATCATATCATCAATTAAGACAGTTTATCTTCTTCTTTTCTTATTTGAATGCCTTTTATCTTGTCCTATTTGAATGCCTGATTGCTTTGGCTAGGGCTTCCAGTACTGGTTTGAAAAGAAGTGGTGACAGTGGGCAACTTTGTCTTATTCTAATTCTCAAAGTGAATGCTTCCAGCTTTTGCCTGTTCAGTATAATGTTGACTGTGGGTTTGTTATAGATGAGTGTTATTATTTTGAGATATGTTCCTTCAGTGCCTAGTTAGTTGAAGATTTTTACCTTGAAAGGATATTGATTTTATGAAAAGTTTTTCTGCATTTATTGAGATAAACATATGGCTTTATACCTGCCAAGATTGAATCAGGAAGAAACTAAGACCCTGAGCAGACCAATATTGAGTTCTGAAATTTGGTCAGTAATAAAAATAAAGTGGCAACAAACAAAAGCCCTGACCCAGATGGATTCACACCCACATTCTACCAGACATACAAAGAAGACCTGGTACCTCTCCTACTGAAACTATTCCAAAAAATCAAGGAGAAAGGACTCCTCCCTATCTCATTCCATAAAGCCAGCATTACTCTGATACTAAAATCTGGCAAAGATACAATGAGAAAAGAACACTACCGGCCAATATACCTGATGAACATACATGCAAAAATTCTCAGCAAAATAATAGCAAACCAAATTCAGCAGCACGTCAAAGAGTTAATTCATCACAACAAAGTAGGCTTTATTCCTGGGATGCAAGTATGCAAATCAATAAATGTGATTCATCACATAAACAGAATTATAATATTTGGCTTTTGATAGTTTGATTATAATGTGTTTCATTTTGGGTCCCTTGGGATTTGTCTTACTTGGAGTGCTTTGAATTTCTTAAATTTGTACATCCATGTTTTTATAATATTAGGGACATTTTCAGCCATTATCTTTTCAAATAATATCTCTTTCTTCTTTCTGTCTTCTAATTCTGTGACTCCTATAACAGATACATTGATCAGCTTTGATGGTGTCCAAGTGCTGTTCACTGTTTTCCATTTTCAAAAATTTTGTTCTTCAGATTTGACAATTTCACTTGCTCTCTTTTCAAGTTCACTGATTCTTTTTTCCCTGCTCAAATCTGTTGTTGAATTCTTCTAGGAATTTTTTAATAGAGTTCTATTTTTCAGCTTCAGAATGTTCTTTGTATAACTTCTATCTTTGTTGATATTCTCATTTTGTTGATATATCATTTTCCTGGTTAAATTTAATTTTTTTGTCCATGTTTTCCTTACATCTTTGAGGATATTTAAGATACATGTTTTAAAGTCTTTGTCTAGTAAGTCTCATATCTTTCTCAGGGACAGTTTCTGCCCATTTATTTTGTTCCCTGGAATGAGCTATGTTTTTCTGTTTCTTTTTGGCCTTATCATTTCTTTTAAATAGGGCATTCGAAAAAGCAACCATCTCTTTCTGACTTGGCAGACTAGCTCTGTGCCCGGGAAGTCCTTAATTTATTAGCTACTCTTGCTCTGAGCTTAAGTATCAGTCTCAGGTGAAAGACTAAGATCTTCTTAGGTCTTTTCTGACCATGCATTCTTATCTTGGGCCACATGTAGTTTCTCAGCTTCCCACACTACGGTTGCTTTTGAATGTCGTATTAATTTCCCAAAAAGCATCACCCTAGATTCGTCTCAGGGTCCTTGGATAATCTAGTGTATGTCTCCACCTATAATCTTTTACTCCAGGCATTGGTAAGTCTGTAGCATTTCTGCAGTTTAACAAGTATCAGTCCCCAGTTACTTGTTAACAAAACAAATCCCAAGGGACCCAATATGAAACACATTATAATCAAACTATCAAAAGCCAAATATTTTAATTCTGTTTATGTCATGAATCACATTTATTGATTTGCATACTTGCATCCCAGGAATAAAGCCTGTATAAAAATATACCCTGCTGCTTTTCCCCATTGAGATCTGAGTTAAGAAGACAGTCACCAGTCTTTCAGGTAGTCCCCAGACAGATGAGAAGTTTACAGATAAGATCTCCTCTGCTTCCTCCGGTTCTAGGCAGAAAACTGGGAGCTGGGCTGCCAACTCCTTCAGACCAAGATCACACTGGATTGAGGAAAAAGTGGAGCAAGGGAAAATAAAAATTCCATAAAATTTCATCCCACTTTGAAGGTGGCTATTTCTTAACTGGACATATATTTAGTTGCTGTGGACTTTTGACTATTTTCTTGAGGTTTTCTAAAGATTAAATCAACAAATTTCTGCGTATTTTTTGATGCTTCCAAAGGGGAAACATGGATCTTCCTAGTTTATCATTTTGCTAATATCCAACCTCATGTCTTTTTAAATATAACTTTATTTAATCATAAGTATTACTTTATGTAAATTAAGAGATATTCTCTAACTGAAACATTTATAGTGAGCGAGTTATACTTATTTGTTTCTAAATCTCATCAGGATATGAAGGCCATTAAACACAATATGTTACTCTTCTGGAAGAGAGCCATTTACTATGCTATTCCCAGATGGAACTCTTATTGATAAGGTTTATAATTTTGTTATTTGTTTTAATAAATCCAATTATAAAATCACCTGAGAGTTGCATGCCTAAAATATATAAACAGTCTACAAGTAACACTCTTATTTCTATCTTACTGCTCAGCTTTTTCATTTTCTCGCAAAGGTTTATAACTAGCCTCTGCTAGCAGGGTCCTTCTGCTTATTTTGTTGTCTTTTCTATCGCTTATGGGCATTGCATTTTAAGTTATATGTTACCTAAATCATTTATGTTTTCTACGTTAAGATGTAATTCTACTTAAAAGATGAAAATCATTACCTAAAATTATTTTAAAACTTTGCACTGACCATAGCCCTAGAGATCATACAATTTAACTCCTTCATGATCCAGATGTGAATATGATAGACAAGATCAATGTTACTGAGCTAGTGAGTCATAAAGTTATAACACAACAAGCCCTTTTATTCATACTCTCATGCCCTTTTTATTGTTTTTGTATGTTGTTTTATCCATTCTCCCAATTACTTTGATAAAAACTAAATCAAACTGTAGGCATAGTCATTTCCAAGGGTCAGACTAAAAATATTTAATAATCAGAATTGCTGAAGCAGAGCCTTAGAGGAGAGCCCTGCTGTTCCAGATCTTACCCCTTTGTATGCAGAGGTATGAGTGAAGCCAGGGAAGAAAATAAGATAGCTGGGGACAGAAAACACCCATCTGGATCAAAGAAGTGGCTATTTACCAATAGCTATGTATGGAAATACATGGAAGTATTTCCATATTTTAATAGCAGAACCATAGTAAATTGGCTTAATGTAAGATCAAGTCATTTCCTTATTTTTTGTCTTTCTGATGCTTCCAGGATAATTTTTCAGACCCTAGAATCTGTTCAGATAAGTCCAGTCTTTTCTGGGGGGAAAAAAAAGTAAAATGATTTACCTAGCAGCTTCTCCTGCTTTAGGAAGCTGATGGGCAACTGGTTGCCAGGCAACCACTAATTTTTTTTCTAGTAACAACAAAAAAAATGAATAGATCACATTTTTCTCAACAAAAAACAAAACCTTAGGTCTGTAGAGAACTGACCAAATCCAGGTCTAGATGCTCTCACTGGGGTCTCTTATGAATACTGCTTATAATCAGATAACTATGACTTTTATTCTTCTTCAGGGTTACAGAGGAGAAACTGCAGGAGAGCTCATCACAAATGATGAAAGAAACAGCATTCAGGCAAAACTACAAGGGATGGACAGATAAAATTGCCATCTTTTTCAACACTTTGCATTTCAATAGCTATGTGTTAGAAAACTCTACTATTCAAACTGGGATACAGAGTGGTATACCAGAGGTTATGCTTCCACAGAATAAACAAAAACATATCTTGCTTGAGCATTTAATGGTAAGAAAAATTTTAAATGTATTTCTGATCAAAACAAACATAGACATAGCATTCAACAGAATACAAAATTGCAAATATTTTTGGATTAGAAAAATAAATTCCTGATGGAATAGGATATGCATATAAAAATTAAACAAATTTTTAAGAAAACATGAGACAAAGAAATTTTACAAATATGGCGTAGTAATTTTGTTACATCTCAGTCTTGGACGTTTGCAGGTGAGGGCCGTTTCTCTTGACAGTTCTCTACTTTGGAATTGTTTCAGTTATCCACTGCTATGTAAAAACCACTCCAAAACTTAGCAGTTTAAAATAATGATATATTTTCACAGTCCTATAAGTCATCAATTTGAGCAGTTCTTTTAGTCTTACTTGGAATCACTCATGTACCTGCAGTCATCTGATAGCTGGACTTAAACATGTCTGGCAGTTGGTGCTCACTGTCAACTGGTTCTCTTCCATTTGGCTTCTCACCCTCCAATAGGCTTGTCTGGGTTCTTCATAGAATGGTCGTTTCAAGGCTCCAATAAGAATAGGTTCTATAAGATCTCTTAAGTTGTAAGTATTTAAACTATGTTTCTTCTACCACATTCTATTGGTACACAAAAAAATCATCTTTGGTGTACTTTTGTAGAAAAAGAAAAAAGGTATGGGTAGCAGACCATTATCATTATGTAATGATATTATTACATTAAACATTATCACGGTATAATCAGACTTAAAAGGAAGAAGAATGACAAGAGACAGAGTGGAACAGAGCAGCTATGAAAGTAAACAGTACATGGCTAGTCGGTCTATGCCTTAGAAAGCAACTTGGAGAACAGCCTTCAGTAAATAATATGGTCAGGTAAAATCCACCAACACTAGTTTTCATGCCTTTCTCACGAACCCTTCTATCTTACCCCCTCAGCTGCAGCTACATCATCAATAAATCCCTGACATAATGCATTGGGAAGACTAGGCAGGTAAATTTTATTTTGGGGTGATTTAATCTAAATTATATTAGGTTTAAACACACACACACACACACACACACACACACCAGAGAGAATAAACCATGCAAATTTTTAAATAGGAAATATTTTAATAGAAAAATACATTAAGAAGTTAAATTTAGCATTAAGAGTGTCCGTGGGAACATTAATGCAAGAATGACATGTTTTCCAAACCTCAGGGCCCCACAAGGCTTCATGCCATATACAGTTTATGGCTGTTAACATTAAAGCATTGGAATTTGTAAATCACAACCAGTAGAAGCTATTTTCTCTCACTATTACTCTAGATGATTTTGAATATTATTTTGTCAGTTTGACTACTTCATGTTTGAGAAACTGCATTTTCCTATTATTCTTTCCATATAATGTGATAAAGAGAGAAAAAGCTAGAAAAGCTGATATTCTTTAAAATAAACTATATTGGAAACTTCTCTTTTAATACTGTGATTTTCTTTATTAGTATTTAAATAACTTGCACATATACTTTATTATAATAGTCATCAGAATGATGTGAGAATTAACTGAAGCAACTGTCATACATTGATTATGAAATATTTGGAATAAGGGTCAGCTATATAGAGTACTTTACTCTCACTGTGTATTGTAGAAAATCTGAGTCTGCCTTTATAGAAAAAATAAGTTCAGAAAATTCATTTATGAGGGGGATGCATGAAAAGAAGTGAGCGTATGCAAAAATACCATACAGAATGAGTTGGCATTGAGGTGAAAACCATTCAAAAAGAAACAAGAAAGGAGGCTTTGGTTCTCAAACAACATTAGATGATGAGTTGCAAAATAGAAAACCATTTAAGATGGAAGCTGTCTATGACATATAAAAACTAAATCTTGCATGTTCTTCACATGTACCCCAAAACATAAAATACAATAAAATTAAAAAAAAAAAAAAACTAAATCAAAGAAATTCTTGATGTTCCTCAGTAGCAACCAAACTCAAATTGGTTTCTAGTTTTTACATGCATTCTTGTCTTCCCATGTGGATCATGTGATTCTCCCTTTTAAAATCAATTGCCTTTACTGGGGCCTTCACATCCAGTTAAAGGCTTTCCAAATATAACTATCTACTAAACTCATCTTCAGTGTAAGCATAGCTCCCTTTCCATAAAATTCCCTGTCATGAACTGGATCCTCCTGTTACAATATGCTACTTCATGTAATTCCCTCACTGCCAATTGGATTGTAACCAGAAATGCCTGAAAACCTTGGATGTTCCCACATCTTGCCAGATTGATCTCTTAGTGATCTAGTTATCAACTACCCAGTGCTTATCCAGTCAGTAGATTTAATGGTACTAAATCCTGCTCTATCCATGTCTCTCCAAATATAATAGTGAGTATTAAGTTAAAAAATTTAAATGGATATTCACTGGCCAGATACAAAACTCTGACCTAAAAAAATGGATGAAGAATGCATAGAGAAGAGTGAATAACCCTCCTTAATAGGGAACTTGAACAAGGAGGAAATCAAAGTTATTGAACATGTGCACTCATTGAATTGAAAACAAAATGGTTTAAAGGACTTGAAATATAGAAGACATAATTTCCTAAGTTTCTTATTAATCTTTTTATGAAAACGTAAAGTAGATTTACCCATTGTAAAACAATTAAGAAAAAAATGAAACATGAGTGTACTCATCTTTAATATATGCAACAGCATTACACTCTTGTTTCTTAATTAATGTTAAATTAAATTGAATATTGCTCTGGATTGCATGTGAACAAATTATGACCTCTTGACTGATTTTGACCTAGGCATTTATTTTACCCAATCCTTGGTCCCATTAAGGAAATCAATAGTGCCTTTGCCAAGGGAAAAATCCCACATTATCATCAATACGGTGTTTCTTAATCAATGGCTGGTTTTCATGTTAATAACACCATTGCCCATTTCTCACTGAGGGGGGATGGGGAAGGACACTAATTGCTTACTGTTCAATTTCATGAAAAATGTCACACTTTTGGATACTATAATTTATGAAAGATTGATAGTCTTAAAACCTTAGATATCCTCAATGGCTTATTAAAGAATTCCTCATGAAACAAAGAGCCACTTGCTAAAGCTCCTGTCTGGCATATCATTTGTGGTCCATGATGACTGGCCTATCCCTACAAGTGAATTTTACCAACTTATGGTGAACAAATGATCTTTTAACTGAGAAAATTGAAAGAAAAAATGTTGTTTAAAATGTCTATATTGAAATTTAATATGCCAACTATAGGCCATGACTCAGAGGACTTTGTTGAAGCCATTCATGAAAACACATTAGTTCTATGTATGAATATTACCACAGATTCCCTTAAAGCTATGCTGTCTGGAGTCATCTAAAGCCTCAGCTAATATCTGAATGATTTCAAACTGATTAGCAACAACCTTTGATTGAGAAAAGGAATTTATCTCCTCATTAAATTTCTTTTTTTGACAGCATTCTACAACATTTTTTTCTTTACTATTTTGGGGGGATAGATTTTAACATTTGTCAAATTTGTGTTGGTTTCAGGAGACGGATTTTTCTCTATGAATTACATTTCTTTTGGTTTATAACCTAAACAGAAGACAGTCTTCCACTCTATGTATAGTTGCGAAAATAAGCATCCTTATAATTTTTTTAAAATGTGCATAGCTGGGAATAAAATAATGGACACACCAGTGTCTTTTTTTTTGTTTTTAATAATAGTGATTCTGACTGTTTGAGTGGTATCTCATTGTGGCTTTTGATTTGCAACCCTCTGATGATTACTAAAGTTGAGCATTTTTTTATATTTTTGTAGGCCACTTGTACACTTCTTTTGAGACATATCTATTCATACCCTTTGCCCATTTTTCAATGAAGTTAGGTGTTTTTTAATTGTTGAATTGTTTTGGTTTCTTACGGATTCTGGATATTAGATCTCTGTTGGATACATAGTTTGTGAATATTTTGTCCCATTTAGTAGGTTCGCTGTTTACACTGTTGATAGATTCTTTTTATTATTATTATTATTATAAAGTTCTGAGGTACATGTGAAGATCATGCAGGCTTGTTGCATAGGTATATACATGCCATGGTGGTTTACTGCATCAATCCACCTGTCACCTACATTAGGTATTTCTCCTAATGTTAGCCCTCCCCAATCTCCCTATCCCCTGCTATCCCTTCCCTAGCTCTCCCACGCCCCAACAGGCCCTGGTGTGTGATGTTCCCCTCCCTGTGTCCATGTGTTCTCATTATTCAACAACTGCTTATGAGTGAGAACATGTGGTGTTTGGTTTTTGTTCTTGTGTCAATTTGCTTAGAGTTATGGTTTCCAGCTTCATCCATGTCCCTGCAAAGGACATGAACTCAACTTTTTTATGGCTGCATAGTATTCCATGGTGTATATGTGCCACATTTTCTTTATCCAGTCTATCATTGATGGGCATTTGGCTTGGTTCCAAGTCTTTGCTATTGTAAGTGCCACAATGAACATATGTGTGCATGTGTCTTTATGATAGAATGATTTATAATCCTTTGGGTATATACCCTGTAATGAGATTGCTGGGTCAAATGGTATTTCTATTTCTGAGCCTTGAGGAATCACCACACTGTCTTTCACAATGGTTGAACTAATTTACACTCCCACCAACATACACTGTTGATAGTTTCTTTTGCTGTGCAGAAGCTCTTTATTTTAATTAGGTTCTACTTGTCGATTTTTATTTTTGTTGCAATTGTTTTTGAGGAATTTGTCATAAATTCTTACCCAAGGTTGATGTCCAGAATATTGTTTCCTGGGTTTTCTTCTAGTATTTCTATAAGTTTGAAGTCTTATATTTAAATCTTTAATTCATGTTGAGTTAATTTTTGTATATGATGAAAGGTAGAGGTCTAATTTCATCCTTCTACATAGGGCTACCCATTTTTCCAGCACCATTTATTGAATAGAGAGTCCTTTCCCCATTGATATTATTGTCAGCTTTGTTGATGATTAGATTGCTATATTGCTATATCAGCTTTGTTGGTGATTAGATTGCTATATATTCTCTATTCTGTCCCATTGATCTGTGTGTCTGTTTTTGTATTAATACCATGCTATTTTGGTTACTGTATATAGTTTGGAGTTGAAAAATGTAATGCCTCCAGCTTTGTTCTTTTTGTTATGATTGCTTTAGCTATTTGGACTCTTTTGATCTCAAAAGAATTTTGTAATATATTTTTCTAATTATGTCAAAAATTATGTTGGTGGAGTGATAGAAATGGCATTGAATCTGTAAATGGTTTTAGGTAGTATGGCCATTTTAATAGTATTAAAAGCATGGGCATGGAATGCTTTTCCATTTGTTTGTGTCATCTATGATTTCCACTTGTTTGTGCCCTCTATTATTTCTTTCAGCAATGTTTTGTAGTTCTTCTTGCAGAGATCTTTCCTCTTTTTGGTTAGAGGTAATCCTACATTTTTTATTGTTGTTGTTTGTTTTGTTTTGTTTTGTTTTTTGCAGCTATTGTAAATGGGATTGCATTGTTGATTTGGCCTACAGCTTGAACATTATTGATGTATAGAAATGCTTCTGAGTTTTGTACGTTGGTTTTGTGTCCTGAAACTTCACTGAAGTCATTTCTACGGTTTTCTAGACACATAATTACATCATCAGTGACAAGAGTTTGACATCTTCTTTTCCTATTTGGACGCCTTTTTATTTCTTTTTCTTGCCTTCTTGCTCTGGCTAGAACTTCTACTACTATGTTAAATAGGAGTAGTGAGAGTAGGCATTCTTGTTTTGTTCCCTTTTTCAAGCGGAATACTTCCAGGTTTTGTCTGTTCTGTGTAAGGTTGACTGTGGGTTTGTTATAGATGGTTCTTAATATTTGGAAACATATTACTTCTACACTTAGTGTATTGAATAGGTTTTTATCATGAAGAGATGTGGGATTTTACCAAAACCTTTATCTGCATCTACTGAGATGATTGTGTTTGTTGTTTTACTGAATTCTGTTTATGTGGTGAATCACAATTACTAATTTGCACATAATGAACCAAACTTGCATCCCAGGAATGAATCCTACTTGGTAATCTTGATAATGGTGAGTTAATTTTTGAAGCACTGCTGGATTCAGTTTGCTAGTATTTTGTTGAGAATTTTTGTGTCTATATACATCAGAAATATTGACCTGCAGTTTTCTTTTTTTGTGTATGTGTGGGTCTGCAGTTTTCTATTTTTGTGTGTCTTTACTAGGTTCTGGTATCAGAGTGATGCTTGCTTTGTAGAGTGAGCTAAAGAGGAGTTCCTTCCTCCTCAATTTTTTGGAATAGTTTCAGTAGAATTAGTACCAGCTCTGCTTTTTATGTCTGGTAGAATTTGGCTTTGAATGCATCTGATCCAGGACATTTTTTGGTTGGTAGGTTTTTTAATAACTGATTCAACTAAGGAACTCAATATTTGTCAGTTCAGGGTCTCAATATCTTCATGATTCAATCTCGAAAGGTGTGTTTCTAAGAATTTATCTATTTCCTCTAGATTTTCTAGTTTATGTGCACAATAGTGTTCATCATAGACTATAGGGATCTATTTTATTTCTGTGGGATCAGTTTTAATGTCACTTTTCTTGTTTCTGGTTGTATTTATTTGGATCTTCTCCCTTTTCTTGGTTTTTTTTTTTTTTTTTTGGTTTGTTTTTATCTTGCTAATCTAGCTAGTAGTCCAAAATCTTGTTCATCCTTTCCAAGAACAAATTTTGGTTTCATTGATTATTTGTATGGGTTTTTGGGTCTCAATTTCTTTCAGTTCTGCTGTCATTTTTGTTATCTATTTCCTTCTGCTAGCTTTGAGGTTCATTTGTTCTTATTTTTTTAGTGCCTGTAGGTGTGATGTTAGATCATTAATTTGAGATCTTTCTAACTTTTTGAGGTAGGCATTTAGCAATATGAACTTTCTAATACTCCTTTTGCTGCATTCTAGAGATTTTGGTATGTTGTGTCTCTGTTTCCATTTATTTCAAATAATTTTTTACTTCTGCCTTAATTTCATTGTTTACCCAAAAGTCATTCAGGAGTAAGTTGTTTAATTTCCATGAAGTTGTATTGATTTGAGAGGTCTCTTGGTATTGATTTCTATTTTTGTTCTACTGTAGTCCAAGAATATGAATGGTATGATTTCAGGTTTTACATTTATTGAGATTACTTTGTGGCCAAGCACGTGGTTGATCTTAGAGTATGTTCCATGTGCAGATAAGAATGTATATTCTGTGCTTGATGGATGGAGTATTCTGTAGATGTCTATTAGTTCCAATATGTTGAATTTAAGTCCAGAATTTATCAGTTTTCTGTTTCAATAATCTATCTCACACTGTCAATAGGGTGTTGAAGACCCCCACTATTATAATCTAGTCTGGCTGTGTAAGTTCATTTGTAGGTATAGAAGTACTTGTTTTATGAATCTGAGTGTTATCAGTGTTGGGTGCATGTATATTTAGGATAGTTAAATTTTCTTGTGGAGTTAAACTGTTTATCATGTAATAATCTTTTTAACCTAAATCTCATAGCCTTTTGCTATAAGGGATTCAATAGCATCTGAAAAATGTTTTTGAACACACCTGGGATTTGCTAACACTTGACTCTCTGGGATTATGGCTAATAGAATGGTGGCTGGATGCAAGAAAACTGGATGGTGTCTGCTTTGTCCTAAAGGAATTATATGCATGAGAGATGGAAGATGAGATGATGCTGGCTTAGGGCCAGCAGAGTCAGGCATACAAGGTAAGGTCACGAAAAATATCTTCCTGTGTAACTTGGCATGTTCCTAACCAGCAAGTAGTAGGGTTTATGTAGAACATTTCTAACAGGTATTTGCTAACTGTTATTGCAATTTTGACACCATTCCCAGTCCCATATAAACATCACTTTATAGCACTTGCATTCAATGTGATTTAATAGGAAAAGCAACTTAATCAAAATCAGTCTCCAACTGCCGAATAGTCAATTTACTTTGGAAGAATGAACAGTTAACTGCTTCAGAGGAGTTTTCTTGCTCAGACTTGTTAGAGGATCTAATCACATATATATGACTTATAAATTCAATTTCCTAAGGCTGGAATCACACTGAGATTCCCCTGAGGTTTTGTTCATTTGTTTGTTTTTACTGAAATCCATTGTGTGGTTCATGAGTGCCTAAAGTGAGTGAAAAGGTCCCACATTATTTGCAATTTGTATAACTGTGTGTGACACTAGAAATTATGGCTTGATGCATGTAGTAACAGCAATCCATCGCTCTAAGACTTCTAGAGTCACAAGGGATTTAGTTATCCCAGTTTTTCCATGACCTCTGGGAGGTCTAACACAGTCATTCTGGACTTGATTACAGATATATCATATCAGAAATATGTGTATCAACAGCCCACTGCTCATTTTTATGGGTTTTCAGTTTCCACTGATGCACCTAGTCTGATGCTTACTGATACATTGCTAACTCATGTTTTTCCTGATAGTTTTATACTGATCCCTTTTAATTCAAATCTGTCATAATACTATGCTAACTGCAGAATAGTCAATTTGCTTGTGAGAAGTGAACAATTAACACCTTTAAAGAGGTTTACTTGTGCAGACTTGTTAAAAGATCTAATTATGACATCCTTATAAATTCAAATTTACTACTTTCAATAGTAAGTTTTTCTCACTCTCACAATATGTGTGATATATTTTTTAAGACTTTAAAAGAAAATATTTCAAGAAAGCTAGGAATAAAATATAATTCATAATTTAAAAGATATATTTCTTAGGTTTGGTATTTTATTATTTTTATAATCTAATACATGTATGTAATAAAATATAATAGCACAAAAGTCTAGTCTCTTCACCCAAATCCCTTTTCTCTGAGACTCATTCTTTAGAATTTACCTTGGTTTTTACATCTTATGCTGATATCACCATAATTCTAAAGGACATGTTTGTAGCTATATTCCTTGGTGTATTGAGCAGGGTTCTCCAGAGAAAGACAGCCAATAGGCCCTATATATAAACAGATTTATTGTAAGAAGCTGGCTCATGCAATTATGAAGGCTGACTAGTCCTAAGATGTGCAGCGTCGGCAAGCTGGGGGCCATGAGTGCTGATGGCATAGTTCCAGTCTAAGTCCAGTAATCTCAAGACCCAGTACCAGCCAGTGTTTCAGTATGAGTCCAAAGGCAGAGATAAGGTAATGTCCCAGTCAAAAGCAATGAGGCAGAAGGAATTCTCTACTCAGAGGAGGGTCAGCCTTTTGTTATATTTAGGCTTTTAACTTATTGGATAATGTCCACCTACATTAGGGAGAGCAACCTTCTTTCCTCTGCCTACAGATTTACATGTTAATGTCATCCAACAACCTCACAAAAACACCAAGAGTAATGTTTGACCAAATGTTTTGACATCTCATGGCCTAGTCAAGTCAACACAAAAAATTAACTGTCACACTTAGTTTATCGACTTTATCTATTTACTTTCTTTATGTGTCAATAATGATAACAATTGACTCTACTAAGAAAGAATCAGTTCTCATATATAGCTCCCATGTTCCTCCCTTTCCTCCCACTACTTAGGTGTATTGATTACATTTTTAATTTCTAGTTCTTCCAATAATTAACCCTATAAAGTTATATACTTCAATTTTTTCTTGCTTTTTCAACTTTAGCTACTTTTTTTTAACATCCTATTATGCACCACTACAATAATCCTTTCTCTGCACCTCCTGACACATCAGCTGTACCATCAATTACATAGTCAAGGTTTACAACATTTACATCTCATTCTGGAAGTATAATTAAAATTTCAGTGCTTCACTTGTAAAATTAGAAACCAAGATACAGCATTTACATCATTATAATTACATAATTACTCTTAATTATAAAACTAATTAATTGGATAGACCTATAGAAAAGATAACATTCACTAAGCCCCTGCTGCTATTAGGACATTATACACATCAAGATCAAATGGATTCTTTTTACTTCTCCAAGTGCCGAAATCATTCATAGTTTTTATTTGTTACATATTTGGGGCATGACTTTCTTATATATTTGTTTCTTTAGATTGAATTTCAATTCCTGTTGTAAGAAATTGTCACTATATTATTAAGAACTTCCAGTTTTTAAATCACATTATCTATTGAGCATATTATATCCTAGTCTTCTGAAGGATTTTGAGATTGGATCTCATTCTGGTTGCCCAGGGTGTAGTGTAGTGGTGCCATCTCGGCTCACTGCAGCCTCCACTTCCCAGGCTCAAGCCATCCTTCCACCTCAGCCTCCCAAGTAGATGAACTACAGGCACATGCCACCATGCCCAGCTATCTATAATTTTAGTAGAGACAGAATTTTGCTATGTTCCCTAGGCTGGTCTCGAACTCCCAGACTCAAGCAATCTGCCCTCCTTGTCTGACAGAGTGCTGAGATTACAGGTGTGAGCCATCGTGCACAGCCTTGAAAAGTATTCTTAAAGGAAGCTTCTGATTTTCCATTCTAAATTGTACTGATTGTACTCTAAAACTGCCTGTACATCTGTCATCCTGAGATTTCTTTTCATTATACTCTTAAGTAGTTCCTTTATTTCTTGCTCCTTTTTCCTAGAATTCTTTTTTTCTTCCTGCTCTCGGAATAATACTGAATCTCCTCTGGTTGCACCTGAGGAAAAGTTAGAGGTAGAAATAATTTTTGAATTTTTGTACATCATGTAACATTTTTATTATCCCTTTATCTTTGATTGACAGTTTGGCTCTGTATTGAATTTTAGATGCAAAATCATTCCATCGGAACTTTCAGCATATTGTATCACTGATCAAAAAGAAATCTGATGTTAATCTGGTTATTTTTTATACATCCTTGTATTTATGCCTAGAAATTTTAATAAAACTTTATTTATCCTTCTTGTTAAAACACACAGAAATATATGTGTGTTTTTAAAATGTATTCAATCTTATTGACCCCAGTAGACACTTTCAATCTGAAAAGATGTATCTTTCTTCAAATTTAACAAATATTTTTGCATTTCTTATTTCTTCCCTTCAACTCTTTCCTCTTTTTAGATGCATGTTAAACTTCCCAGATTAATACTTACTGTCTCTGAAACCTGTCATTATATTTTATTTATCTCCTGAAAAATTTGATTTTGTTGATTTTCAAATTTATAACTTCTATTTATTTTAAACTTTTTGAGGATAGAAACAAGTACATTAATCACCTTTACACCTTCCATGCCTTTCCTATTGCTTTGTAAATAATAGGTGTTAAATAAATGTCTAAAGAATGAGTAGAATTTATTAGGATTATGGCTTGGATTTGAAGATGTTCACTTAGTATCACATGAAATTGTGTAATTTTCCGTTGATTTTTTTAGTCATATTTTTCTTAGTCTCTAATTAATCTTTTTTAATAAATTTTTTTGACTTTATGGGTATGATATCATCACAAATATCTCTAAAGATATAAACTACAATTCAAGAAGTAGCTTTTTGTTTGTTTGGTTGGCTGGTTGGTTGGTTTTCAACTTCCTGTGTTAGTTGTGCATCTTCCTGGTTTCAATTTTCTATTTAGTGTATACGTGTCATTTCCTTTTGTGTTGCTTGTATTTCTTAAATGTCTAGTGATACTTAGGTATTGGTTCTTATTTTAAAATAAAACACCATGGATACGGTTTGGCTCTGTGTCCCCACCCAAATCTCATCTCATATCGTAATCTCCATGTGTTGAAGGAGGGACCTGGTGGGAGGTGATTGGATCATGGCGATGGTTTCCTCCATGCTGTTCTCATGACAGTGGGTGAGTTCTCATGAAAGCCAATGGTTTTAAAGTGTGGCACTTCCTTGTTCTGCACTCGTGCTCCCTGCCTCTCTCTCTCTCCCCTCCCACCCTCTGCCATGTAAGACATGCCTTGCTCCTTTCCCTTCACCTTCCTCCTTGATTGTAAGCTTCCTGATGCCTCCCCAGCTATACAGAACTGTGAGTCAATTAAACCTCTTTTCTTTGTAAATTACCCAGTCTCAGGTAGTTCTTTAAATTATTGTGAAAAGAGACTAATACAACCATATTGATTACTATATGTAGATAACATTGGTTTCTTCTGCTTTCCTGCAAATTCATTTTTCCAAACATCACTCTCACCTAATGAAAAGTTAACTGCTGACATGTAAACTAGAGACTTTATATTAGGGCCTAAGATCTGGGAGCAAGATTCCCCCAATATGTGAAAATAGAAAGTATTTTACTCTGGTGATAGCAATTTCAACACTTAGAGTTATGGCTGTTCCCAGGCAGATGGCTCAATCTCTTTGGAAAGCAGTCTTTTTTTTATATATATATACATAACCTCTATCTGTTCCTCTAAACCTCACACTATGCTAAACTAAAATATATGATATAATGTATTACTTTGGTTTAAAAGCCTATTTACTCAAATAATTACATTGTTATGATTCCAAATATACCTTTTCTTTCTCTTTTAAAGGTCCCCCTTTCCTTGGGTATATACACAGGGCCCACAAATTTGAACTGGTGCATGCACATACAAGTACACAAACAACTTTAATTGTAAATTCAAAGAAACATGATCTCTTTCCCACTTATTTATATCTGTCAAGAATGCAACTTTTTTTTTTTAGATGGATTCTTGTTCTGTTCCCCAGGCTGGAGTGCAATGCCACCATCTTGGCTTACTGCAACCTCCACCTCCCAGGTTCAAGCAATTCTTTTGCCTCAGTCTCCCAAGTAGCTGCGTATACAGGCATCCACCACCATGCCTGGATAATTTTTTGCATTTTTAATAGAGATGGGGTTTTACTATATTCATCAAGCTGGTCTTGAACTCCTGACCTCAGGTGATCCACCTGCCTTGGCCTCATAAAGTGCTGGGATTACAGGTATAAGCCAGCATGCTCAGCCAAGAATGCAATTCTTAACTTGTATGTTATACAATTATTCAAAACAATTACCCTAAATCCTCAAAAATCTTTAGAAAGGTAAAGATTTTACACACAAACACACATACACATACATACAAATAGAAAGTAAAAGATCTTTAGAAAGAAGAAAATACAAAACAAAATTAAGAGAAAATGCTATACACATTAGTTCATAATTTTGTTTTAAGCTGAAAGGAATATCAAAAAATTGTCTCCTTGGTGGTGTGAAAACAGTAAGTCACTTTACTAGTTTTCATTATTGTTATCACCATTTGGCTATAATCTCTTTATTCTGCTTAATTTACTGGTTAGTATAGATACCATGGTTGAGATAGAAAACTAGGTAAAATCAGCATAAGTTTCAAGCATCATTTTTGAAAACTGATAAATTGACAATGTCAGTCCCTTCAGAGAAGTACTCAGTATTACTAAAATGAGCACATACACCATGACTAGAGGAACACCAATAACAAGCAATATATGCATTAGGTCTGGGTCTGCAGGGGGATTCCTTTGAAGAGGACTTTGTAAGTCACCTGACATTTTCCTTAAGTCATGTCTTATAGCCCCCAGTAAACTTTCCAGGGCAGCTTGTCACCACCAGCCTCAGTCTGAGCATGTAGCATGGAGAAATGAATTCACCATTTCAGGAATAGATTGTTTTTACCCAGTACTTGAAAGATGAGGTGCAGAGAAATTCCTATTAGCTTTGAAAGTCTCTGTATCTATGTTGAAAAGCTCTGGCTCAAAACCAAGTATTTAACTGGAAAAAAAGCAAAGGGAAGAATAACAACAAATTACACAATTTCATGTGATATTAAGTGAACATCTTCAAATCCAAGCCATAATCCTAATAAATTCTACTCATTCTTTAGATATTTATTTAACACCTATTATTTACAAAGCAATAGGAAAGGCATGGAAGGTGTAAAGGTGATTAATGTACTTGTTTCTATCCTCAAAAAGTTTAAAATAAATAGAAGTTATAAAATAAAAATAAAATAAGTCATTCCTACACATACATAGGGACTGCATGTGGTACATTAAAAGGGCTATATATCAAGATTCATTATTACCAAAGTACGGTGTAGATTTCCTGGGTGCTGCAAGGGTACTTGATACAAAGGTGAAGTATTGTATTAAACTGAACATGGAAAGGGAAATCTTTAGACAACAGGCTATCTGGCTGCTACATCTGGTATGGTGGGTGAGGCAAGAATGATGTCTTAGAAGTATATAGCCTTTTCACTCTTTTTTTTTTTTTTGAAACTCGATGTTTATTTTCCATGAATTTTATATGTTGTTTAAGAGCCCACACAAGAACAGCTTAAGACCATTAGCCTTTTCACTCTTAAAACAAAAGAGTGTATCTATTCAGTCTGCTGGATCTCAAGATGAAGGCTCTAAGTGCACCCCTCTGTTACCATCTAATTTGCTGGGAGAAGAGAAGAGGGTATGCCGATGACTTAGGGGACATTTGGAATAACAAAGATAAGGATAGGCTAGGGCAAAGACAAGGAATGCCTCTGGGAGTGTGCGGAGAAAGGAAAATTTACTTCCGGTTATTAGGATCTGTCAATGCTGTGAGTTTAGGGGTGTTTGAGCTGGAACTTAAAGTCTGAGTTGGATTTCACAAGCAGAACAGGAAATGGTAACAGGTAAACATAGAACATATTTGAGGGGCAATGAGGAGTTTTGTTGACTCCAGCAAAGACTAGCTTTGAGAACATGGAAGGAGATGAAGTGATCATATTATGGGGAACACTTGCTTCCTCTTCTACATATTGAGAACTCAGCTCCCTGTGTTACTTGTGCTTCTTCCTGTTTCAGCTTTCTATTTTTCTTTATCTTGGTCATTTCCTTTTGTGTTGTTTGTATTTCTTAAATATCTAGTAATACTTAGGTACTGGTTAATATTTTAAAATAAAACACCATTGATATGGTTTGGCTCTGTGTCCCCATCCAAATCTCATCCAAATTGTAATCTCCATGTGTTGAGGGAAGGGACCTGGTGGGAGATGATTGGATCATGGGGGTGGTTCCCCCATGCTGTTCATGTATGCTAAGCATTTACATACATTAACTCATTTAATCTTCACAACAAATATAAAAATCTGGTACAATTGTGCCCATTTTGCAAAGTGCAAACTCAACCTCAGAGATACTACATAACTCACCCCAGGTTACCCTCCTGGTAAGGAGTGAGTTCAGACACAAATCCAAAAAAAGAAACAAATTAAGGAAGAAATTTTGAAACCTGTTGCAATCATCCAAGAAATATATCATTAGAGAAGGCTTGAATTAATAATTTAGCAATGCAAATGTGAAAGATTTGTTTGGGAAAGTAGAATGTACAGAGCTTGGTGACTGATTAGATGAAGAAATTGAGATGGTAAGCAAAATAAAGGAGAATTAGTAGCTAACAAGATTGAGATTATCAAATCATACTGCACACACACACACACACACACACACAGAGAGAGAGATGTACAAAGAGAGAGAGACGTACAAAACACAATTCTGCAAATAATATATAGAGTGCCACTTAAGAAGGAAAAAAAGGAACCTAGTCTTCATAAAAGAATTTTTATTCCATGGATCAGCTTTATCTTATACTGAATCATTTCTCTAGAAATAAATACATACAGTAAAAGCTCATTGTACTCTTGGACTATAACATAGATGGATGTTCTGCCCTCATCATTGACAATATCATAAATCAAATTCCTACCAACCTAAGCAGTATAATATATAATGACATATAGGCAATGATTTCTTAAAGAAATCTGCAAGTTAAGAGTTTTGTTTTTATTTGTGTCTGTTTTCATAAAATGGGATGTAAATAAAATGAAGTATTATGTAATAGCTTTAATCTTGCCAATGTTGTCTGATAGGAAGGGGTATAAAAGGAATATGGTAGCTATTGTATTACTGCCATGCAAATTTAATACCACTGATACTTGAGTGCTTGAAAATTTAGAAATCTAGTAGATATATGTAAATATTTGTGAGATGAGCAGTCAAATTAGCAATTTAAGAATATTGACCATATGGTCATTGCCATAATGCCTGAGTGTAGCGCACGTTATGGCAATTAGCTGAAGCTTGATAATAAGAACACAATAAGGGATGAATGAATGAAAGGAAAAGCATGGATGAAGGGAAGATTATGCTTATCTACATGGATATCTGTGTTTAATAAGGAGAATAACAGCTACCAGATATTATGATTTGCTGGATAGTGGAAAGTCACAGGATTCAAATAGCTTTTCTAATGGCCTGCCAACAAAGTAGTGACACTAATAAATTTCTTTCTTAAGGGCTTTTTGTTAGTTTTATGTTTAATTAGAAACTGATTTAAACAAATAGTGCAAAGAAAGCACTTGTACATCATGCTAAAAACCCTGGAGGAAATAATTAAGGCACTGTGATTGGGCATAGAAACACTTCAGATACAGTAGTATAGGAATATTTCTCTGAGGAGAAGTCTTCTGAGCTAAGATCTTAGAACAATAAGATGGAGGTGGCCATTTGACAAGAGGAAGGAAAGCATCCCAGGCAGAAGGAAACACAAGCTTCACATTAGGAGAAACGAAAGAAGGTCTGAGCACAGAGTGTTTGAGGTAAATTGGGAAGCTAAGAATGGAAAGATAGCTCTGGAATATATCATGAAGGGCCTTCCTGGCCAATAATTACTTGTTTTACCTTCTGCTTGTCTTCAACTTTAATGTACAGCCATGCCTTTAGGGTCTAATATTCCCCAAGTATTTTTGCTTGATTTCAATCTCTATCTATTGAGCCCAGTACATCTTCTCAGGCTCCCACCCTTACTAGGTCTCACATTGTGATACAACATTTCAGGCCTGTACTGAATTATTTATGGCCAACTCAGCATTACCACCAATCTCTTCTAAAATTTTCTCTGAATTTCAAAAGGAAAGCTAGAAACTGCCTTTTCTAGAACGCTTTTCCCTCCATGTTCCCCATTAGACCTGTCATTCATGAGGCTTAAGAAAGGACAAGCCGTTCTTCTCTAGGGGAAGGTTCAGTCAGATGCTGTGAGCAGGTCCCTGGTAAGATCTTGAGATGTACTCACTTCCATGCTTCATGCTAAGATTGTCAGTGGCAGCTTCCCTGACTTTGCTCCTCCGGCTCTTCCAACAGCTTTATCAGCCTCAAGCTCCTTATCCTAAAACTAACATATACTAAAACCTTTCAAACATGGACTATAGAGAGTAGCTTTTGCATTTATTATCAGGAAAATGAAACCTCAAAAGACAGGATCTGGAATTGATTCTGTAAACTAATTAGATTAAAAGACAGAAATAATCTCACTGCCAGTAAAAAAAAAAAAAAAAAAATAGCTCATGGCATGAATGTTTAAACTATGTAGTCTTACTCCCTGGAATCTACTGCTTTAAAATGTCAGAGTTTTGGAAAAACAAATGTATTGATCTGGGTAATCTGAATAAAAAATCTGGATTCAATGTGTTAATTCGAGTGGCTAAAAAGTGTTTTCTGACAGTTCGCTTAGTTCATCTAAACATAGACTCAACACTGGTCTACATTAAATAAAATTAAGATGTGAGACCTTCATTGCATTGTGTAAGGGAAGGAATTCAATAGCTTAAAGGATGTTGGAAGGGGTTATTACTTATTAATCACCATTCCCTAAATATGTCACAGTGGAGATCCAGAAGACATTTCCTTGACTAAGGTATTCACAAACACAATTAATCCATCCCTTTCTTCTTCTCTAACTTTACTAATCCTTTAACCACTATGACCCTGTATGCTCCTGGTTACTCTTCCTAGTATTCCTTGTTTATTTCTCTTTCTTCATGCTTCCATAGTACTGGAATTTTCAAGGATCTATTTTTGGTTCTCTTTTTTAAAATCATTCCATAAGCTTTCTCTGAATATTATTCATACCCAGAGTCTTCTCTACAAACCATATGTTATTGACTTCAAAGTAATATTTCTACCTCATATCTATCTCAGTAGTTCTTAAATATTTTCATCCCAGAAAATATTTATACTCTTAAGAATTATTGAGAATCCTAAAGAGCTGCTATTTATGTGGGTTGTATCTGTAAATATTTCTCATACTAGAGAATTAAAATGAGAGATTTCTTTTTAAATACTATCTTAAAATATTTACTTTATTATATTTAATAAGATATTAAATCATCAGAAAATAATGAATCTATTGTGTGCTAGTGTAAATAACATGTTTTTATTTTTAAAAACTATATTTTTCAGAATTAAAACAGAAGAATGGTATTGCTTTACTTTTTTTTGCAAATTTTCTTAATAGAAGACAAATGGATTACCATATCTGCTTAATTCAATTTGTTGAAATAGGTTTTTTTGATTAAAGTACGTTTAGAAAATTCAACCTCACACAGACAAGTGACTGGAAAAGGGAGAAGTATTTAAACAGCCATTTCATAAAATTATTAACATTATTCTTGAATACTATATCAAAATTAAACAAAAGTAAGTTTGTAAAAGTAAACTGCAATGTGAAATCTGAAATCCTATCAATAACTTTTCACAATCTGTTGCATTAAAATTCATTCATCTCAGAATGTAGAAAACTTGAGAGAAAGTTACTCCCAACTTAATGAGAAAAGGTCAAATAAACTACAAATGGTAACTTTTTTGATCCTATTAAATAGCTAAGCTCACCAGACAACCAAGTAAGCTGAATTCCAACTAGAGACTAGTCCTTCTGAGACAGAATACATAAAGTGTCTTAACTGTGGCATAGGATGGGAAGAAGAGGTGGACATTAAACACATGGGTTAGAAGAAATCAACTGTTTAATTATGAAAAGTCAAATGTGGGTTAGCATGTCAATATGAAATACCTGAGAACTTTGCCTTCACTTGTGAGCCCTCTTCTTTGGACACCCTCTGGGTGCTTACAAGAAAACACGGGGCAAGGAAGGAGATGAAAAAGAACCAACCTCAGTGATGCAAGACTGTAGGGTGTTGTCAGACGTTGCTGGGAGAAAATGTAAATTTCTTCTTGTTTCCTTAAACCCTTCTTTTCTAAGAAACAAAAGCCTTAAGCTGGAGATGGGGTAGCAATTACTGTAAGTTCCAGAGCACAGTTAACAACTCATTGCATCTAGGAGAAAGGTAAAAGGAAAAGCCCTTTCTGCTGGTGAAGGGCAGAAAATCTTCCTGGTTCCAGGAATTTATATAGATACAAGGTGGAGGCCTGCCACTGCTGAATCTCCTAGCCAGTATGAACCACAGATCCAAGACTGTGGCTAGCTGTCACAAACGGGAGGGACTGAGAAAGCTCTACCTCTAAGATCCAGGTATGCAAGCCCTGCAGAAGACTGACACTGAACTAGGAAAACAGAAACTTCATCATAACCACCACAAGACTTGCATTGTGTAACTAGTAAGAACATGGAAAGAACCCTCCTGTGGTACACAAATGAAGGGATATCTAGAAGATGAAGGTGAAGCACAAACACTGAGAAAAATCCATTAGCACCATAGCTTCTACACAAAGCAGAAAAGAAAAGCAACCTGGTACTAGAGAAATCCAAAACCTATGTTGCTATGAAGATAACAATAGTAATGACAAACACTAAATCCAGCTCAACTCCTAAATAAATTGATTCAAGCCCTTATATTGAGAGTCCTGTGCCAAAATGACATGCATATTTCCAGGCACATGTCATTTATTTATCTCAGTCTATATTATTTATCTCAGTCTCTACTGTTCCATACATAATGTTAAACATTTAATAAAAAATAATCACAAGACACAAAAACACAAGGGGAAAAATATTTAAGAGACATGAAGTTACATCAGCCAGGTGGTGAATAGAAAGTTCCAGACCCTTCTTTTTCCCATGAAGACACTGGTTCGACAACAATACACAGACCAATTCTTTTGTGAGGAATCCAGAAGCA
The DNA here is from genome assembly GCA_963573385.1 of Cacajao melanocephalus. NCBI lineage: Eukaryota > Metazoa > Chordata > Mammalia > Primates > Pitheciidae > Cacajao > Cacajao melanocephalus. The sequence goes on from CAUYLG010016436.1 coordinate 56,070, forward strand.
AGTTAGAAGACTCCTACATTGCAGGTGTCTGAAACTATTTAATAGCTACATCAAAACCGGGAGGAAAACGTATGACATCCTCTCAACATAGTCCCTCCCTGCAACACAGCACATTATTGGGAGGAAATTCTCATTTCTCATCTTCTCCCTGGAGACAGAAAGAGAAAGCTAGACTGTACATACAACATTTTAACTTTTCTGGATGACTGGCTTCTGTCTCACCTGTCATGGGGCACTGTGAGGACCCAGAATACTCTAAACTCCCAGGCCACGGAACTGCCATGGACTGCTATTGGCTTGTGGCCTGTTAGGAATCGGGTTGCCCAGCAGCAGGTGAGCAGTGGGCAACCCAGCATTACTGCCTCAGCTCCATTGCCTGTCAAATCAGCGGTAGTGTTAGATTCTCATAGGAGCATGGACCCTATTGTGAACTGTGCATGTGAGGTAGCTAGGTGACATACTCCACCACCCCCTCTTCTATCTGCAAAAAAAATTGTCTTTCATGAAACCAGTCCCTGGTGTCAAAAGGGTTGGGGACCACTGTTCCAAATGGCTGAGGCCTCTGAGAACAAGAGAGAGGTGGGTGTTTTGCTACTCCTCCAAAGGACTCATAGTATACCAGACAGAAGCCAATACATGTCAGTGGTCTCTCTTTCGAGGGGAAAGAGTAAGGTAGAACATGCATCCAACATTTCAGCTTCTCAGAGAGTTGACCAAGGGAATGGTTTCTATCACATCTGTCTTGAGACAAGAATAGGACCTGACATTCTCTAGATGCCTAATGTCATTGAAAGCGGAAAAGAACTAGGCAGCACACTGCTGCCTGAGAGAACCCATGGTACAACAGACAAATGCCAAAAGAAGCAAGTGATTATGGGCTAAAAAAAAAAATGGAAAATTTCTCCAATTAGAAATCTCCACACAAGTCAGGGGAGGACATCTACGTGGAAAAGGTTTGAGAGGCTTCAGAATCTCTTGCCAGGGTAATTGGTAAAGTTCTTTTCCTATGTGAAGCCAGGCCGTAAAGACTGAAGGAGGTGGCTCTTGTTTTCAAATGCATAGATACCAACACAAAGTTGTAGGGGAAAAAGTGCACAGGGATAAAACACACAGGGAAAATAACCTAATAAAAGGAAGAAAATAAATCTCTAGAAAGTGATCCTAAAGAAAAATAGTTGTAAGAATTACCTGACAAAAAACTAAAAATAACTATCATAAAGATGCTCAATGAACTCAGAAAAAATGAATGAATATTGAAAAAAAATGAGAATTGCAACAAAGAGATAGAAAATGTAAAAGGAACAAAACAAACTTTAGAGCTGAAAAATGCAATAAGTAAACTAGAAATCTAAAGGAGTTAGTTCAACATTAGACTTGATCAAGCAGAAGAATCAACAAATTCAAAGACAGGTCACTTGAAATTATCCAGTCAGAGGAGCAAAAAGAAAAAAATAATTTAAATTTATAAAGAAACACTAAGAGACTTATGGGAGAGCCACTATGCATTATGAGAGTGTCAGAGAAGGAAAAAGGGCAGAAAGCTTATTTAAAGAAATAATGTCCCCAAATTCCCCAACTCTGGGGAAGAAATGGACATCCATGTTCAAAAAGCCAAATGAATCCCAAATAAGATGAAATTAAAGAAGGCCACACTGAGACATACTATAATCAACTTGTCAAAAGTTAAAGAGAAAAGGAAGTATGAAAGCAACAGCATAAAAGCAACTCTACATGAACAAGAGAACCTTTATAAGACCATCAGCAGATTTCTCAGCAGAAACCTTGCAGGCCAGGAGTAGAATGATAGTTTCAAAGTTCTGAAAGAAAAAAAAACTGTCAGCCAGGTGTGGTATCTCACGCCTGTAATCCTAGCACTTTGGGTGGCTGAGGCAGGCAGATCACAAGGTCAAGAAATCAAGACCATCCTGGTCAACGTGGTGAAACCCTGTCTCTACTAAAAATACAAAAATTAGCTGGGATGGTGGTGCGTGCCTGTAGTCCCAGCTACTCAGGAGGCTGAGGCAGGAGAATCGCTTGAACCCAGGAGGTGGAGGTTGCAGTGAGCCGAGATTGCACCACTGCACTCCAGCCTGGTGACAGAGTGAGACTCCATCTCAACAACAACAACAACAACAGCAAAAAAAAACTGTCAACCAAAGTAGGTATGTTTTACATAAGCACCATGATAGTCACAAATAAAAGACTTACAGAAGTTATGCAAAGAAAATAAGAAAGGATCCAAAACATGAAAAATCAAGGAAATACAAAGGAAGACATCAAGAGAGAAAAGAAAAACAAAACAGCTACAAAACAGACAGAAAACAATGAACATTTGACCCTAAATGCCCTAACTTGCTAATTAGACACCATATGCATGTGAAAAATATTGAACATACTCTATAAATATGTAAAATTTTATGTTTCAATAAAATAATTTTAAAAAAATAAAGTGCAAGAAAATAGAAATATATCTAGTGCTTACGAACTTGAAGATATATTGTTAAAACATCCACACTACCCAAAGCAATCCACATACTCCAAGCAACCCCTATCAAAATCCCAATGGTTTTTTTTTACAGAAATAGTAAATCTTCAAATTCATTTGGAAACACAAAGAAACCCTATAAGCCAAAACAATTTTGGAGAAAAAGATCAAAATCAGAGGCATGACACACCCTGATTTTAAAACATTTTTCAAAATTATACTAACCAAAACAGTATGGTACCAGCATAAAGTCAGATATACAGACCAATAAAACAAAATAAAGAGCTCAGAAACAAAGCCAGTTATGTACAGTCAATTCATCTACAACAAGATTGCAAAGAATACACAATCGTGAAAGAATAGTATCCTCAAAACATGGTGTTGGAAAAACTGACTACACTTATGCAAAAGAATAAAACTGAACCCTCACCTTACACCATACATTAAAAAGTCAGGCCAAAATGGATTAAAGATTTAAACATAAGACTCAAAACTGCAAACGCTAGAAGAAAACAGGAAATGCTTCATGACATTGCTCCTGGCAATGACATCTTAGATATACTCCAAAAGCATATATAAAATCACAACTTGACAGATGGAATCACACCAAATTGAAAAGCTTTTACAGAGGATCCAAGATGGCTGAATAGGAACAGCTCTGGGGTGCAGTTCCCAGTGAGAAAAATGCGAGGGTGAGTAAACACTGCATTTCCAAACCAGTTTTTACTGTCCACAGACCAGGAGATTCCTGGACCAAAAATTTCAAGGAATTTCCAACATGGCTGTTTCAGCCAGCGCCACAGCTTTCTGCACAAAAACTGACACAAATCTGAGCAGCCATTTCAACTGGTACCTGAAAATTTTTCATTTTCGACTGAAAAATAAGGGGCTGAAACAGGGAGCCAGGTGATCTGGCTCTAAGGGTCCCACCCCCACAAAGAACGGCAATCTGACATGCTCTAGATTGAAACTTGCACAGCAAATGCAGCTGGATCCAGGAAGATCCAGCTTGGTGAGGGGAAGGACATCCACCATTACTGGGGCAATCCACCACTATCAAGGCAATCTGCCATTACCAAGGCAGCCCACCATTACCAAGGCAATCCTCCATTACTGAGGCAGTCTGCCATTACTGAGGCAGTCCGCCATTACTGAGGCAGACTGCCAGTACCAAGGTAGTTCTAACTGTACCTCTGTAAACAAAACTGCAAGGAAGTTTACACAGTAGCTAGGCAGAGCCTGGAGCAGCTCAGCAACACCTCTGCTGGCAGACTGTGACTAGACTACCACCTTGCTGAGCAAGGCATCTCTGAAAAAAAGGCAGCAACACATTTATAAACTTTATTTATAAGTTCCTAATGTGTCCCACCTTCCCAGAACAGAGTACCTGGGAAAAGAGATGGTTATGAGTTCCACTGAAGCAGACCTAAACCTACCTGCCCAGTATCCCTGAATGGAACATTGGAGCTCCCAGCACAGCACTTGAGCTCCTATAAGGGACAAATTGTCTCCTCAAGCAGCTCCCTGACCCCTGTATATCCAAAGACATACCTCATAAAGGAGAGTTCAGGCTGATATCTGTCGGGCATGCTTCTGGGATGAAGATAACAGAAGAAGAAACCAGCAGCAACCCTTACTGTTCTGCAACCCCTGCAGATGATCCCCAGGATCGCAGGGTCTGGAGTGGACCTCCAGCAGTCCTGCAGCAGAGGGGACTGATGGTTAGAAGAAAAACAAAATAACAGAAAGAAATTCCTTCAACATCAAGAAAAAGGATGTCCACTCAGATACCCCATCCGAAAGTCATCAGTGACAAAGACCACAGGTAGATAAATCCATGAAGATGAGAAGAAACCAGCACAAAAATGATGAAATCACCAAAAACCAGAACGCCTCTCCTCCTCCAAGGGATCATAACTCCTCACTAGCAAGGGAAAAAAGCTTGATGGAAAATGAGTCTGATTAATTGACAGAAACAGGCTATAGAAGGTGGGTAGTAGCAAACTTCTCTGAGCTAAAAGAACAGGTTCTAACCCAATGCAAAGAAACTAAGAACCTTGAAAAAAAGTTCAGATGAAATGCTAACTCGAATTAACAGCTTAGAGAAGAATATAAATGACTTGATGGAGCTGAAAAACACAGTATGAGAACTTCACAAAGCATACACAAGTTTCAATAGCAGAATCAACTAAGCAGAAGAAAGGATATCAGAGATTAAAGATCAACTCAACAGAGATTAAAGATAAACTCAATGAAACAAAATGAGAAGGCAATATTAGAGAAAAAAGAGTAGAAAGAAATGAACAAAGCCTCCAAGAAATATGGATTATGTGAAAAGACCTAATCTATGTTTGATAGGTGTACTTGAATGTGACAGAGAGAATGAACCAAGCTTGGAAATACTCTTTTGGATATTATCTGAGAGAAATTCCCAACCTAGCAAGGCAGGCCAACATTCAAGTCTAGGAAATACAGAGAACATCACAAAGATATTCCTCAAGAACAGCAACCCCAAGACACATAATTGTCAGATTCACCAGGGTTGAAATGAAGGAAAAAATGCTAAGGGCAGCCAGAGAGAAATGTCAGGTTACCCACGAAGGGAAGCCCATCTGACTCAGAGTGTATCTCTTGGCAGAAACCCTAAAAGCCAGAAGAGAGTGGGGGCCAATATTCAACATCCTTAAAGAAAAGAACTTTCAACCTAGAGTTTCATATCCAGCCAAACTAAGCCTCATAAATGAAGGAGAAATAAAATCTTTTATAGACAAGCAATTGCTGAGAGATTTAGTCACCACCAGGCCTGCCTTAAAATAGCACCTGAAAAAGGCACTAAACATAGAAAGGAACAACCAGTACCAGCCACTCCAAAAATGTACCAAATGTTAACGACCATTGACACAATGAAGAAACTACATCAACTAATGCACAGAACAACCAGCTGGCATCAAAATGGCAGGATCAAATCCATACATAACAATATTAACCTTAAATGTAAATGGGCTAGATGCCCCAATCAAAAGACACAAACTGGCAAATTGGATAAAGAGTCAAGACCCATCTCTGTGCTGTATTCAAAAGACCCATCTTACAAGCAAGGACACACATAGGCTCAAAATAAAGGGATGGAGGAAGATTTACCAAGCAAATGGAGGGCAAAAAAAAAAAAAAGAAAAAAAAAAGCAGGAGTGGCAATCCTAGTCTCTGATAAAATAGACTTTAAACCAACAAAGATCAAAGGAGACAAAGAAGGGCATTACATAATGGTAAAAGGATCAATGCAACAAGAGAGCTAACGATCCTAAATACCCATGCACCCAATTCATGAGCACCCAGATACGTAAAGCAAGTTCTTAATGACCTAGAAAGAGAGTTAGACTCCCACACAATAATAGTGGGAGACTTTAACACTCCACTGTCAATATTAGATAGATCAAAGAGACAGAAAATTAACAAGGATATCCATGGCTTGAACTCAGATCTGGACCAACTGGACCTAATAGCCAGCTATAGAACTCTCCACACCAAATCCACAGAATATATATTCTTCTCAGCATCATATCATACCTACACTAAAATTGACCACATAATTGTAAGTAAATCACTCCTCAGCAAATGCAAAAGAATGGAAATCATAACAAACAATCTTCCAGACCACAGTGCAATCAAATTAGAACTCAGGCTTAATAAACTCACTCAGAACAGCACAACTTCGTGGAAACTGACAACTGCCTCTTGAATGTCGACTGGATAAACAATGAAATGAAGGCAGAAATAAGGATGTTCTTAGAAATCAACTAGAACAAAGACAACATACCAGAATCTCTGGGACACATTTAAAGCAGTGTCTAGAGGGAAATTTGTAGCAATAAATGCTCACATGAGAAGTGAAGAAAGATCTAAAATCAACACCCTATCATCAAAATTGAAAGAGCTAGAGGAGCAAGATCAAAAAACTAAAAAGCTAGCAGAAGACAAGAAATAACTAAGGTTAGAGCACAGCTGAAGGAGAAAGAGAAACAAAAACCCTTCAAAAAACTTAATAAATCCAGGAGCTGGTTTTTTGAAAGATCAACTAAATAGACTGCTAGCCAGATTAATTAAAAAAAGAGAGAGAGAAAGAGAAGAATCAAATAGATGCAATAAAAAATGATAAAAGGGATATCACCACAGATTCCACAGAAATACAAACTACCATCAGAGATTACTACAAACAACTCTCTGCATATAAACCAGTAAACCTGGAAGAAATAGATAAATTCCTGGACACTTGCACCCTCCCAAGCCTAAGCCAGGAAGAAGTTATAACCCTGAATAGATCAATAACGAGGGCTGAAGTAGAGGCAGCAATCAATAGCCTAACAACCAAAAAAAGTCCATCTTCAGATGGGTTCTCAGCCAAATTTTGCCAGACGTACAAAGAGGAGCTGGTTGCATTCCTTCTGAAACTGTATCAAACAATACAAAAGGAGGGAATCCTCCCTAACTCATTTTATGAGACCAACATCATCCTGATACTATAACCAGGCAGAGACTCAACTAAAAAAGAAAACTTCAGGCCAAGAGCCATGATGAACATAGATGCAAAAATCTTCAAAAAAAAAAATACTGGCAAGCCAATTGCAACAGCACATCAAAAAGCTTATCCATCACAATCAAGTAGGCTTCATCCCAGGGATGCAATGCTGGTTCAATATATACAAGTCTATAAATGTAATCCAGCACATAAACAGAATCAATCACAAAACCACATGATTATCTCAATAGATGCAGAGAAGCCCTTTGACAAAATTCAACACCCTTTTATGCTAAAAACTCTCAATAAACTGGGTATCGATGAAACATATTTCAAAATAGTAAAAGCTATTTATGACAAACCCACAGCCAATATCATACTGAATGGGCAACAACTGGAAGCAGTCCCTTTGAAATTTGGCACTAGACAAGGATGCTGTCTCTCACCACTCCTATTCAATATAGTATTGGAAGTTCTAGCCAGAGCAATCAGGTAAGAAAAAGAAATAAAGCATACTCAATTAGGCAAGGAGGAAGTCAAATTGTCTCTATTTGCACACAACATGATTGTATATTTAGAAGAGCATATTATCTCAGCCCAAAATCTCTTTAAACTGATAAGCACCTTCAGCAATGTCTCAGGATACAAAAGTCAATGTGCAGGAATCACAAGCATTCCTATATACCAACAACAGACAAACAGGGAGCCAAATCATGAATGAACTCCCATTCACAATTGCTACAAAGAGAATAAAATACCTAAGAATACAGCTAACAGAGGATGTAAAGGACCTCTTCAGGGAGAACTACAAGCCACTGCTCAAGGAAATAAGAGAGGACACAAAAAGATGGAAAAACATTCCATGCTCATGGTTAGAAAGAATCAATATCATGAAAATGGCCATACTGCCCAAAGTAATGTATAGATTCAATGCCATCCCCATCAAGCTACCAATGACCCTCTTCACAGAACTGGAAAAAAAACCACCTTAAACTTCATATGGAACCAAAAAAGAGCCCGCATAGCCAAGACAATCCTAAGCAGAAAGAACAAAGCTGCAGGCATCACACTACCTGTCTTCAAACTATACTACAAGGCTACAGTAATCAAAATAGCATGGTACTGGTACAAATGGAAGAGAACAGAGCCCTCAGAGGCAACACTACACATCTACAACCATTTGATCTTTGACAAACCTGACAAAAACAAGCAATGGGGAAAAGATTCCCTGTTTAATAAATGGTGTTGGGAAAACTGGCTAGCCATGTGCAGAAAGCAGAAACTGGACCCCTTCCTGACACCTTGCACTAAAATTAACTCCAGATGGATTAAAGACTTAAACATAAGACTGAACACCATAAAAACTCTAGAAGAAAACATAGGTAAAACCATTCAGGACCTAGGCATATGCAAGTACTTCATGACTAAAACACCAAAAGCATCGGGA